>PPJJ03000012.1:0-234975 GCA_003705735.3 Blastobotrys peoriensis | reverse complement strand
ACTGTGATCTCGGCCTGTAGCCCTGCTGGTCACCTGGCCTGCATGTTCCAGCTCGCAGGGCAAAAGTACCTTGAGATTCCTGCTGCGGGCCTACCGACGCATTGCCATAGTTTAGAGGCTGCAGCGGCGTCCAATAACACGACGCCGAATCCGAGTCAGTCGTAATTTTTCACTCCTGTTCCCCGACCCCCAACCCAATCGGCGAATTGAACCAGATCGGCTTGTCTTGTTCATCGCCTTGTGAAACCGGTACTCACTGGAGCGACGCTCGGCTGACTGTGCGAATCAAAGGCTACCCATTATTCTGTGACTCGACAACCCCCCCGCGACCACTGTTGCTGCGAAACGGTCGCATTTTCTATTGCTATGGCGTCACCAGGTGATGGCGACTACCTGGCGGAGTTTCTGTCTCCAGATATCCGCCAGGCTATCCAGCTGGAGTTGACTGCGGGCGACGCGGCCCGAATTGCCTACAAGCAAAAGGAGGTCCAGGCCGAGATTGTTCGGTACACCCAAGCAAAGGTCCGAGAGTTTCATGATTTCTGTGTCCAGTTAGTGACGGAGTCCCGGGAACGGGATCGTGAGGCGACCTTGGCCGCCGCTCTCTCGTCCTCGCGGTCTTCGTCAAGGTCGTCGTCGAGATCGTCGTTGCTAGACGTTGGCGATGCCGACACCTACGGCGGGACGACCCAGCACCACCGTGTTGGCGACGACGACACCGATGATGACGACGGAGTCGAAAACATCAACGCGGAGATTGTGGGCGCAAGTATAGACTCGGCATCCAGCTCGGCGCCCCAGTCCCGCCAGCTGTCGCCGGTCCAGCTCTCGGCTGCGGCCCAGCTCGCGGCGACGTCTAGGTCAGGCTCGGCGTCGCTGTCGTCGGTGTTTCTGTCCAATTCGTCCTCGGAATTGAGCTCCCCGTCACGGCCATCGTCTCGCCAGCCTTCGCTACCGCTCAAGTCAAGTTTGGCCAAGCCTCGATCATCGTCCTCAGAATCTGGCGGGTCTACCAAGCATGTTGTCTTTTCCGAGCACAACGAAGTGTCTTATATGGAATCAGACTCGGGCTCCGCTACGGAAAATGACTCGGATCTTACCGACGAAGACGACGACGACGGTAATGTCGACAGTCGCGATGACCAGGACGATGAGGATCTCATATTAAAACCCCAGGCTCCGACGTTTGTATTCACTCCTGACAATTCTGCAAAGAACCAACGACTGCCCGACACGGATACGTTAGGCAGATGGGCCCCAGAACCGAAAATCGAGCCCACGGGCTCTAATAGCGCTAACGTTGTGCAGGCTGAAAAGGCCGCCGAGACCAAGCCAGCAACTGAACTAGCGACCGCCAATGGACCGGCCAGCCAGGCCGCCAGCCAGACCGCTGCTAGCGATTCAGGCACTAAGACCCAGGGCCCTGACTCCGACCCTGCAAACGACGAAATTGCAGACGATGATGATCTGTTTGAGTTTGACGAAGGAATGCCTGATTACGATGCCGAATCTCCGGGGTCCCCGCCTGGTCAACTCAAATCCCTCGTGAACCCTGCATCACAGTCATCATACTTGATTGACGATTTGGCTGCAGACCTTGTCAATCCATCACTAGCGTCGTCCCTTCCTCGAGGCGATTTGGACTCTGTGCCTAGGCTAAGCGGATTCAAGCCTCGACCCAGTACAAAGTATGTTGAAGACACTGGCAATGCGGATGCAAATGGCAATGACAGCGATGGTCACGACGATGGCCATGACGACGTCAAAATGTCGCGAATAATGGCAAGCGGAGTGGCAGCGGCGGGTTCGGCATCTGCATCTGAGGTTGCGGATACGTCCTTGTCGGTGCACAGTTCGAGCCTACCAATTCGCATTGCCAACAGCGTCGACCCCCGAGAACGGCAAACAATGCTGGCGCGTCTCCAGGACGATGATGTCAATGTCCACGATTCGGATGTCGAATTGGCAACCGTTCTTAATAGCCATCAGGAATTGGACGACCCTGTTTACCCGTCTTTGTCAGCCCAGGCATTGCAGGACCCGTCGCGAATGTCGTTTTCCGAAAGATTGAATTGGGAAGAGCAACGTGCATTTAACTAAGGCTGCGCATTACATGCTGCGCTGATTGTACAATATTTATCACTAACAGTTATTACTAAACCTTGTTTGCAAACGCTGTGGGGCATGTGGGCCGAGACACCAGACCCTGTGAGTAAGCGCTAATGGCGACGGTGCTTGCTTGATGACTCTTGAAACTTGGCTCCGGCCACAATGTCGGCATGGACTTTAGCATTGTCTTGAATAATCTCTTCGGTAATCTCAATCACCGCTTCAACCAAGTCTTTAGGAATCACCACCACGCCGTCGAGGTCTCCTACAAGGTAATCTCCAGGGTTAATTGTGAGGTCCTGGAGATTATTTTGAGCCCTAACTGTAACGTCGACTCCAGTGACCTTGACACTGCCGGCAGGACCAATTGTAGACGTTCCTTTGGCAAACACCGCAAACCCTTGGTCGCGGTGGTCTTGAAGATCTCGCACCAGTCCATCCACAACTGTGCCCAAAGACTCCAAATGCTTGGAACGCGTCGTCATGAGGCCCCCGTACACGGCATTGACGGTATCATTCGGAGCCGAAATGAACAGAATGTGGTCCTTTGGGACAGAGTCAATGTAGTGGCCAGACACCTTGGGAGCAGACGAGCTCACTTTTTCGTACTTGATTGTATGAGCTGGGCCGGCAATTCTGGTGTCGCCTTCTTGGTACTTTGGAGACCATAGCTTAATCCCATGGATCACTCCTCCATACGGAACCCCAGACTTTTTCAGCGCATCAGATAAGTCGCACCTAGTTAGCCTCTCGCTACGCCAACCTGTGCGAATCAACTTACGTTGGAAGCTTCTTCAATCTGGTAATCAATGACATGTTGATTAGTCGCGATCTCCAGCGAATGTCTTATCTCCCCACAGTCACAGGCACAACCCGGCAGGTCGCCGGCCCGGTATCTTATCGTTCGGCTGGAGTGACGAAAAAGATTAGGAGACTTTACAAATCAGCCAGAGCTGAAATTTCATTATGTCTGACATATGGGATGATGAGGAGCCAGAACCCGCTTCTACGACTCGGGTGCGACGTGAGCATCACAATAATGGATACGTTGAAGGTGTGACGGAGGCCAAAGAGCAATGGCTCCAGCCTGGGTTCGATGAAGGGTACCCTCTAGGAGCTCAGCTGGGAGTATCAGTGGGACGGATCATTGGCACTCTACAAGGACTGGGGTTGTATGATATGGAGCGCAAGGCCACTGACGACTTGAGCCTTGAGAATATATACAATTCGAAGTACTGGGATGAGAACGCCCAGCCGTTATGGACAAGTGAGCACCCTCTGATAGCTCAATGGAACGAGACGGTTAGTCTATTGACATCAAATGGCGAGCCAAAATGAGGGTCAGCGGCCGTTGCCAATAGTGTCTGTGACCATTGAACTCTAGCGATAACTGAGGATACTGAGGGCTCCTGCGAGATATCTGGGATCCTATCAGTTGGTAATTCTGAAACCACATGCATTGCGGGTTGTGATCAATTCCACAATGCTCTTTCCCCTTCGACCTCTCTCTCAATCCGACTCTGTACTCTGTACTCTGAGTGTTACACCATTCCGGCCATTATCCCCGGTCATACTCCCATACTGTTCTGCCCTACCTCTACTTGCTCAATTAATATTCAGTTGTCTTTAATGAATGTATGATACAATATCCGTGTGGTGTTCCCGGCTTCGCTACCAGAACGAGCACCATCCAATATAATGCTGACACAGGTTCTCAATATTAGTCGCGTCTTGAATGAGCCGATCAACCTGGGCTGGTACATCCAAGTCCTTTCTGGTCTTGAAATCGTTACCATGAAGCTTGTCGGTAATCCGCTTGAGCACAGTCTCGGCCCGGACATTACGCGCATGAGTCCGCTTGTCTTGCTCAATCTTCGCCGCCTCCGTCTCATCCAAATGAGCTCGTCGCTTGGCCTCGGACGGTCCAATCTTAGACTCCCCTGGGAACCCACTAGACTTGCGTTGCTGGGGCCGCTGCTCCGCATCCATCGACGCTGGCAATTCGAATCCCCAATTGATCAACGGATCGTACGCAAATGCTTCCAGGATTGCCATTAGCGACTCCTCATTGTCTCGCATCAGTCGCATCACATGCTCACACGTAATTCGGAAACTGCCCTCAATGCCACTCACTTCCATCGCGTAAGTCAGCATTCTTGTGAGTCGGAATGGTACCTTTTCAGGGTACTTTTCCCGCAGCATGGCCGCCTCAAAGCAGTCGCCAAAGTCGACGTGGATCACCTTACCAGTGAATCTGTCCAGCATCAGGTTAGACGGGTGACGGTCTCCTAGACCTAGGATATACCCAACCATTGACATGACTGCAAGCGAGCGAGTGTACTGAGTGCGTCGGTCAAGCCATGCTTCTGACGATCGGCTCTTGAGCCACAGCACCGAGTACAGATCCTGTCCCCGGGTGTTGTCGAGAGCATGAGTGAAGACCTCAATTTTCTGCAAATGGGTCAGATTATCATAGTCTGGAGCCATTTGCAGCATGATTCGGTGCTCAATGTTGAGCAAAATCTTGCCGTCTCGGTACTCGCGAATAAGGTAGTGGAACGTATCTGAATGTGGGACCCATCCAAGCAAACCAGATTTGGGTGACAACGGAATCGCAGGGTACCGCTGAATGTTGAGATGACGCTTAAACGATTCTGGATCGTCCGCGAGCAGCGCATTGACTAGGCCAAACAGCTGCATCACCAAATTGTCCTGACGAATATCCTCGTGGCCCTTGAGGAGATACTGGTACTCCTTGCCGTCGCTACCAGTCATACGAACCTTACGTGGACGCTGTTTCGACGAAATGACGGTAAAAGTGGGATCGAACTTTTCAATTCCAATCACTGGTTTACCAGGACCGTATGTGCCCGGAACAGCCAGCTGCAAATTCTTGGCCTTGAGCAGTCGTGGTGACACGTATTGCAGCTCGAGCGCCTGCAACTGAGGTAATTGTCTCGTGATGCGCCTGAAAACGGTATAGTAGATATCCCAGGCCTGGTTCAATTGAGCCAAATCGCCAGTGCGCTTGAAGCTCAGTGCCCACTCATTAGCATCATGCAAATCACGGCCAAATGCAGTCTGGAAAGACACTTCACGCAATGTCTCAGGACCCTAAAAAAATGTTAGTACACTACACATAACACTCGCCACCTCCATCACCTCCATCTTTTCCTCACACTTACCTTTTCTAAAATCTCGTGTAATGGCTCCAACGTAGTAAACATCTTGTCGATATTATGCTCGCCAAAGAAGAATCGAGACGCATCTTCCAGCCCTTCATGCCACTGCTCGTGCCAAAGAACCGCAACCCGAATGAGCTCGTGGGACACTAGCTCCGACTGCTCGACTAAAGTCGCGCTATGGACTCTCATTTTATCCAGAATGTTGCTGGCAGCCACTTGTCGAGAAACGCTGTCAGACTTGATGGCCACAGTGAGTGGATAAACCAAAGCTTGGGGGTGCTCCTGGCCCAGTCGTGTCAGCAGTCCGTGCAATGCCTTTGCTACTGTCGGCTCAGGCTGATGAATTTGAGAAATGAGCTGAGGGAGCACCTCCAACCATACTTCGGCCCGAATGAGCTCAATTCCGTCGTTCATAGCCGCCGCGGCATCTGGCAAGCTGCCAAATTTGAACCACAACGTCAGCAGTCGCAGCGTGTCCTGTAATGCCCGCTGTTCGGTCAATGCAATCGACTGGAAGAACCCTTTCATTGCTGGCACCACGTGTTGGGTGATGAACTCTGTCGAGTACTGCGCCTGGTCCCGGATATCAGCTTTGGCACCGTCAAACTGCGCCTTGACCTTTTGCTCGCGAAGAGATACAACCTCAAAGTTTGCCAATGCCCAGTTATGCCACGCCTTGTACCAGTTCTTGTCGAAGTGCGTGGCTAGAAGATAAGATCCAAGAATCTCATCGGGTGCCTCCTCTTTCCAGTCAGATAACAGTTGGATCTTCCATTCTCCCTGCTTCAGGAAACATCGCGCCAGCAGCTTGGTGTACTCCTTAATTTCATCGGGGGCCTCTGGCTGTTCTGACGGTAGCGGTTGCGAGATCAAATCATCCGTTTCCAAGTTAAGGTCGCTTGCCATTCGTGTGGTGAAGCCAATCAAGTGATCGAGCGCTTCGCGCCGGTTGTGTGTCGACCACATGTACTTGAGCTGGGCGTACACAACCTGGGGAGGGGCTCGGGACGTCTTCGAGTCGCCTTCGAGAAGCTGGTTGAGAGACTTTTCGGCAATGCCATATCTACCACTCTTGCGACATAAGTTTGCAAACTTGATCCAAATATCCATATCCTGCTTTGGATTCACCACCAGCGTCCGCACCTTGAGCATTCGCTGCCAGATATCGACATTGCGCTGGTTGCCCTTGAGTCGCTTGGTCCAAGTTCGCCTCATTGTTGCTCGCTCATCCGAATCAGCTGGCAGCAGCTTGTAGGTGATGATTTCTTCTAATTCCGACAGCATTTGCACCCGCACAACTACACCATAGGCACGGTTATAACTTTCGCTTACCAGCGCCGTCAACTCGGTGATCAGCTGGTCGCGAGCATTGACAATCTGCTTAGAAGCTTCCTCAAAGTGGCCCCGGTGAATATACAAGATTGAGTTGAAAAAGGACCGGTCCGGCGAATCTGGCTTCATGACTGAAATGTAAGTGTCCATTTTCTCCCACTGGGCCAAACCCCAGGACGCCGCCGCTGCCAACGGCGCAACTGCCCGACGCACCTCATTGGACGAGTTTGTCCACTTCTCCTGTGCCAACTTGGATAGCTGCTCCCATTCTCCCAAAGCATGGTAGCATCTCATCTTACCCAAGGTGACCTCAATCGAGTCAGCTTCCGGTCCAGTCTTCTTGTTGTACGACTCCAGCGCATCTTCCCATCGATGCAGCTTCTCAAACCACGTCTCCTTCAGCGGTAAGTTGTGGTGTCGCTGGGCATGCTTAAGGATCCCAATTGCAGCATCGGTCTGCTGGAGGTGATTATTGATGCCAATAAGCGACTCGATCGTCCCGCTAGACGGCTCCTGGATAAACTCTAGTTCCTTGTAATGCAGCGCCTTGGCAAATGCATGGCACTTTTGGGCGTAGTGGGCCAGAGTGCGAATATCCATGGGCAGGGCCTTCTCGTCGTGCTCCATAAACTCGGCTAAATTGAGCAGAATCTGCAAAACCTCGGGAGGAATGTTGGACGAGACCAGTGCTGCCTCAATGTTCTTCACTAAATCCTCCTTATACTGATCGTACAGCTCGGTCCAGCACGAAAAGAAACTTGCATTGAACAAATCCCGAGCCAGTGGCGTGTATACGACAGCAATTGACGCGCACGCTCGAATTGCATGCGACGGCGATTCCTTGAGGAGCTCAACGCTAAATCGACGGATCCATTCGTGCCAATCGTCACGAGTAGAACGCTGGGACGTGTCCCAAGCCAGCTTGAGATGCTGCTGGTTTACCGGCAACTTGCCAGACGTGACATTGGCAGGAGACTCGTCCCGGTTCTTATCCCGCTTGCGGTACGGGTTCAGGTTCTGTGGAAGTGGCTCATGGTTAAGGAGCTTGGCGACCAGCTGGTCATAGGTAGACGACTGGACTCGATTGCGAGCCAAAACCTTGTTGACCACCTCAATGAACACCGTGAAATCATTGCCCATTTGGAACGCCAACGACGAAATCGTGTCGACCGACGCCCTTCGAAGCTCGTCATTGCCAGTACTGATAACCCGCAGTAGCGGGTGGATGATCCGCGACGCCATGTCGGTCAAATTGACTGTTCGAGACAAGTCGCCGATACACTCAATCGCTGCCAGTCGAATGGACACGGGAGAAAACTCAAAAAGGTTGACTATGCTGGGGATAATGAGGTGAATATACTCCTCAATATTTGACCCAAACACCACAATGCTATTCATCACCTTCTTCACGGACTCCAGCGACACATTCTTCTCGTTTTGGAGCACTCCTACCAACAGCGGCAAGAGAGTCGGAACGTGGATCTTGAATTCACCGTCCAGAGCCTGGGCAATTGACTCCACTAGGTTCAGAATCGACGGCTGCAACGCCGGGACCGAGAAGTATTCCTTGATAATGTCAAACACGCTAGGCAAGTACGGCCTAATGTGCTGCTTGACCACGTTCACCAAAATGCACAGTTGCCGGAAGAAGAACTCAGTCATAGAGTGAGTGCTGACTCGCATCACGCTGAGCAATCCTGGAATGATTTGGCTCAAGAAAGGCACGCATTTGAGTCCCAGTGACTTGAAAATAAATAAAATTGCCTGAGCAATGTTGGTGTGATGGCTCACGAGCGAAGAGTCCTTAAGCAGGCCCATCAAGGTTGTGATTACAACTGTCGGGTTGTACTCATCCGAGGTAGGGCTCATGCCTTTCATTAGCAGCTTGATGTCTATCGGCGTGTTCTCGTTCTCTTCGTTGACGCTGTTTGACCGTTCAACCTCGCGGTGCCGGTACGGGTCCAATGCACCCAAGATTCCCATCAATCGCACAGTCTCACGCTTTATTGACGGTGACTGCTCCGTCTTAAGAATGTTTATGAGCAAGTCCAGCAACTGGGGGTATTGAATGAGCGGTTCAATCACGTAGCCAGAGCTCGAGGACAGCTGGCCGAGAGTCTTGAGCGCAGCGTCTCGTTTAATAGAGGAGCTTTGGTCCTGAAACGTTTCGAGAATGAGCGGCATAATCTCGCCCACAAATTCGTCCATTTGCTCGCCACCGACGCGCGAAATCTCGCCAATTGCAGCCAGAATGCTCGCCGCAACTGTGGCACTAGTATCCCGAGCTCGGGACAAGAGCACTCGCAGGATGGACTTGACGTAGGGCTTGACCAGGCCCTTAGAGTGGTGAATCAGGGCGGAGAGCAGCTTTGCGCTCTCTTCCTTGTTCCGCGAGTTTGAGGAAAACTCAATTTCGGTCAAAAACTGGATGAGAGTCTTGCGAAGAGACGGCACTACATAGGCCGGGTTCGATCGTGTCAGTCGGCCAATCACCACAATCGCCTCATATCGCACTCCAAACACCTCGTCATTCAGCACCATAAACAGCAATCGCACGTTTTCTGACTGCGACAAGTGGGGGTCGAGAATTGAAGTCAACGATCGCAACACGACGCATCGAATATCAGCCGAGGGATCTGAAATGGCCACGGTGAGTAGCTTCTCCAGCACAATCGACACCGACCGCAGCGCATATGCACTCACCTGGTGGCAGATTGGATCGTTTACGTACAGGGCACACGATGTGATGACGGCAGCCTTACGAACCCCACTGTCCGGGTGCTCAAGGTAGCTCACGGTGACAGTTTTGACAAATTCGGCTAGTGAATATGCCTTGAAATCAAACGAGCCAAGCATTTGCAGGGCCAGCGAAATTAGGCGTTCGTCAGTCATGTCAGATGGGCTGCCGTCGCGCGCCAGCATTGCTTCTCGGTATTCCTTTGCAGCTACCTCATTCATTTGTTGGGATGCATTCGGGCTTCCTGACGGTCGGAACGGGTTGCCCGACAGAGTGTAGCTCAAAATGTTGAGTAGCCTATCACGAATTGTCAACTGCAGAGGCGGGATATAGGTCACAAACTTCACCAAGCATTCATTGAGTGCCTCGGTAAGCCCCGACGCGAAAATCAAGTCCAAAATCTCTCTGGAAATGTGTTTGGCAAGCGCCTGGCCCACCGCACTAGCAAGCATGCCCAAGCATTGGAAAATTGGCCCCTCTTGCTCCTTACGGACGCGACCCTTAGAACTCAATCCTTCACGGACATTCTCCAAAATCGGTTCAAGGTAAAACGACATGTTACTGCGGACATAGCGCGCAATTTGGCCAATGGACTCAAATACCAAGCTTCGGTCCCGGTCCCGCTTCAACTGGCCAATCAAGTGGGCCATGCTATCGACCAAATAGCGCTTCGTAAACTCATTGGGGTTGTACTTGGCGAGGTCGGGCAGGATCAAAATGACGGTTCTGCGGACCAATGGCTCTTTGGAGTCCTTGTATCGGAGCACTGTATCACAGGTGTCTGTATAGCGTGGTTGCATAAACATGCCGGTATTCCTTAGCAACGACCGCATAACCAGCAGACTTCCATGGATCGATTCAACGGTATTAAGCTTAAGCCCATTATGAGTCTCTTCGAGGATCTTTGTATACCACTGTTGACGAAGACCACTGTCACGTTGGTAAATAATCTCCAGACACGCACTCAGCGTGACGGCAGAGTCAGACCGAATGGACACCTTGGGATCTCGCAGCCCAATCCAAATGGCGTCGAGAATGGGGCCCACATAGGAATACAGCAGTGTAGGACTGTAGTGAGCCAGCGATTGGATACTAAGCACAGCAGCGTGTCGTCGCGTTTCCTGTCGGTCGCTTTGTAGCCACTCCAATGCTCGCTTGACCTCAAAGTCGACCAAGTCGCCTGCCAGACCACTGTATTGGGTCAGCTTGCCCATTGCATTACACGCCGCCCGCATCACCACCACGTCGCTTGACAGCACTATTGATCGCAAGTAATTTGCATATCGGGTGATTTTGACTGCTGTCTCTTCGCCAGTATCCGCCTGAACGATCTGCTCAATCGCCATAATAGCCCCCAGCTTGGCATTTACGTCCGGGTTTCGTATCAGTTCAAATAACCGCTTGTTGATATCATTATTGTGTCGTAGAAACTGATCGGGGGGGATTTCTGGCACCACCGATACCAAATAGTCCTTCAAATCGACCGCAGACTTTTCCCGTTCCTCGACCGATCTATGTTAGCACCTGAGTAAATCCGATCCCACGGGCGAATACGATGCAACGGCCAATACTGCCCGCAATGCTCATTTCCACACAATGGCGACCTCCCGCTGTGGCTTACCTTGATTTCAATCCTGCTAGGATGTTGTTGACAGCTACGCTGTCCGGCAAAGTTGACATTTTTGATTCTCGCTCAAGTCGTTCAACCATTCAAATGCGCACAAATGTTAGTAACCCCCGCGACTGTGAACTCAATGTGCGGGGGATGAGTGTGAGTTGGGGTTGTCGTGACTTTGAATTCTATAGAAGTCGGCAGAGGAAAGCGGAGTTGGGGGTGTCGCGCGGCTGTGCACGTGATCCACAGCCGCGCAGGCTGGAAAATCAGATCAGTGAATTCAGTACCGGTGAGCAGTACCAGGACAGACAACAAGACTAGTAAGGAGGACGAACCGCGGGTGCAGGAGCTCTGGCAACCGCTGATTACTACGTTTCTGTGGCCAAGGTCCAGTCTATTTGGGCCATAGTCTTCGTAATGTGTGCGGCTTGATACGCTCAGTTCTCGGTAGCATGCATAGATTTTGGATGGCATCTCGGCCCAAAACCTGGTCGCTGGTGCGTCCCTACGGAGTCAGCAAGGATGAAGGCTCGAAAATAGCGAGTCTCAGTCGCTCGTTCCACGCCTATGTGCCCCAATCGGATTACCGCAAAGACGACAACCTGCAATTGTATCAGCAAATCACTGGCAAGTCACCTCGGCTGCGATTTAAAGTTGCCAGAGACCGCGCCCACAATGACACCCAAGATTTAGAAGAGATTTTCGGAAAGGGATCTGAGAACATGGTGAGGTCTGTTGGAGTTGGCCATGAGATCCCGGAAGATTACAGCATTCAGTCGTTAGACGACATTTCGCTACCAATAGGGAAGGCAGTGTCGCCCATTGAGGCCGCTGCCTATTCCAGCGTGTTTGGGTCGCCTCAAGAGGTAATGACTAGGCGGTCTCTACTGGCCAAGCAAAGTCGCCGTCGAGGTCAATTCCGGCTCAGCAATCACATGCAGATTGGAGTCGATGCGGACTGGTCGCTACGAGCCCCGTATCCGGACCGATCGATTCTAGGCGAAGAGTTGGCGGCGATGGCTCAAAATATAGGCACTCAGCCCCTGACACTTATTTATGAGCTCCAGGATGCGACCGTTGACTCCGAGATGGCCCAGTACTTAGGCACGCGGTTTCGCACGGGGCTTGAGAGAGCCAATGTGTCGGCATCAGTGTTTGTCAAGCCTATTGACGACCTCAATGCTGCTCTCTGGGCTATTGACACTGGACTGCCAGCGTACGAGTTTTGGGACAATCATAACCGCAAGTCGTTTGAGCGCACGGTCTTCACGTCTAAGTTTGGAGGGCATCCGTACTATTTTGTGTGCTGTGTGGATCAGAGTGCGATTGTCAGTGCCAGCATTGACGAGCTGTTTCAATTCGCCGGCGACGAGCTCCGGCTGTCAGCGGGGTTAATCAAGCCCACGTTATTGAGCTCGTCGTCAAACCCGGACCGGCTGGCCCAAGTGCTCTCCAACATCACCACCCCTTGGAAGCGATTTCCGGAACTGGATCTTAACGAGAACGAGTTGGAGCGGTCAGTAGCGCATATTCTCCGAGCCGTTGCAAAGCATGATCTTGTCAGCAGCTCAATTGGGCCGGGGGGTTATTTATTAATTAGCAAGTAAGCATGAGGTACGGTACATGTCCGCCAAGTGTCTGACACTTTTCAGCGCTGTCATGTCCACCAAACTATGGGGCGCGGGCGCAGAACACTGGCTTTGATATGCCTGCCCTGGTGGCCATACCTATCTGTTGCCTGTCTAGACAACTTGCTGGCATCCTAGTAATGGTATCCTAATAATGGCATCCTAATAATGGCATCCTAATAATGGCATCCTAATAATGGCATCCCAATAATGGCATATAGATATTTCAATCCTATTACTTCTCTGATTCCACCGTTCTTGTCTCGGCTCTCGGTCGGCTATTTCATCGGCTTTCGGTCTAGTTCTCCGACTGACTACCACAATGTCGACCAAACGATTCGTCAAAAGCGTAAGATAACCCATATATTCACACGGTGCAAAGTGCGCTTGTACTGACTAGGTTTGGGACAACTTTCTACAGACTAGCGGTCTCGAGCCGACTCTGTTAGACAAGCTGAGGGTCGTAAATGCAGTACCTGGGTCCGTGTCTCTAGAACTGCAGGTGGAGAACAAGCACTTGAACCGGCTCAAGATCCTTCACGGAGGCACTATCGCGTCGCTAGTGGACTTGGGAGGCTCGCTAGCAGTCGCGTCTCGGGGGCTATATTCTACTGGAGTGAGCACTGATCTCAATGTGACGTTTCTATCGTCCGGAGGCACCGTTGGAGACAAGCTGTCGGTACACTGCGAGTGCCAAAAGCTGGGGTCGACATTGGCGTTCACCCAAGTGCGGTTCTTTGATTCTAAGGACCGACTGTTTGCCAGAGGGTCTCATACAAAGTACATTACGCCTGCGTACAAGAATGTAAGTGATACGGACTTTCAGTTACGGTCTTCAGGTACGGTCTTTCAGTTGACGATTCTAACTTAGCCTTTGAACGAACTAGACGAGCATAAGCCCACATAGATAATAGCATAAGGTACCAGCACACATCACTGAACATACTGATAGCAATAGCACTTCCGCAGCATTAGACCGCAACAGTCCAGTAATAGAACGTTACCTGTCAGTAGCCCAGCTGCCGGCAGTTCTACTCTGATCCCCACCTTTTTTTGATTTTCGCCATTTCCGTGATTTTCGTGATATTGCAATCTGGATTTGGATTTCTGGTTTTTCATCTCGCCGTGTTTTTATCGCCCTCCACTTCGAACTCAGACCTGTCTGGTTCTAAAGTGCCGACTGAAAGCAGCCCCGGGCAGCTTATGCCCCGCATCCTGTACTCGCGCCCCGCGCATTCTCATATTGGATAATAGCGATCCTTCTCGATTAACTCTAGTCACTCCTTATTCCGACGTGGATTTGAACTCCAAACCTCAAGATCTTGCGCTTTCGCCCAGGCCACAACCAGAAACCGAAGCCGAAATCGAAACCGAAATCGTAACCGAAACTGAAATCGACACCGAGGCCGAACCCGAAACTAAACCTGCCACTAGCTTGCAGCAACCTGAACCTGTGGACTGTTCCGATTCAGAAAAACCGCTCTCCTCTCAGTCCCCCTCTGCGCCGACCTACGACAGGTCACCCCCTCCCCCTTACTCACCTCCAACTTCACATTTGTACTCAATGTCGCTACAAGACGACTCGGTCATCACCCAAGTGTCGGGGGACGACCCGCGACTAGGGCTCGATTACACGGTGGGGATGAGTTCTATCATACGGTTAAACCTCCGGGGCAAGTCGTTTACGATATCGCGGGACGAGCTCGTGAGCCTGCCGGAATCCATCTTACTCGGCATTTCTAGCTCTGTCACTGAAGAAACGACTACCACGACCACCGGCGCTGGCGGAAACTCGATTGCTGACGTTGAGACCGCGTCGGTCAACTTCTCCCCGGAATGCCTACAATACACATTGGACGTGTTTCGAGCTGCTGCATCTGAATTACCCCCTTCCATCGAACCAGACGAGTCTCAGGACGTGGCAAACGTGTTACGGCGAAGGCCTGCTATTATTGTCCTCCGTGAGGACCTTGACTTTTACTGTATTCCCCAGTCATCTTCGCCGTCGTCACCGCCCCCAAAGCTGAGCCCTGACCAAGTGCGCGATCTCAAGCGAAAGTGCGGGCAAATCATTGTCAGCGAGGACCGAGTGTTTTCTGGGCTCCGCAACTCAAACGTGGCTGGGTCGGCTGAGCAACACCTTGTCGACATGCTCTGCTCGTCTGGGTTCACTCTTGACGACACATGGGGCTTCCGTGCCCTGGAACCGCATCGCACCGTCGTTACAAGCCTGTCACTAACAAGACTCAAGACTGATGATTCTGAATCTGAGCCAACTTACGGTAGTGATTCTGAGTTTGACGGCTCAGAACCTGAAATGTCCACTCCTCACAAACTGCTACTGTTTTGGCGCAAGCCAGCCCGCAAATGCTGGTGGGATTCAATGGAGATTCCGTCCGTTGACAATTACGGGCCCGTCAAGATCCACATTCGCCGAGTATGGACTCTAGAGCTGTCAGTGATTGGAGTGCGATGATGCATTCCCGCCCATCTAATTAAGTATTATCATTCACCTCCTGTTCAGTATATAACCATCTAATAATTCAGAGCATGCCGAAATGGCTTTGCGCAATTTCATTTGAGTCTGCTGAGGGCCAGGTTCTACTGTTGACTGCGTAAAACGCCTCATATTACTATGCGCTAGAGTAATTATGCAATGGTGATGGTACCAGTCTGGACAAAGTCTCGACTGCTGGTTCCAAGGTGGACCTTGTATTCTCCTCGCTGGACAACCCACGACTGGGTGTACACATCCCACACTGCGAGGTCTCGCCATAGAAGGTTGAGGTCAATCTCAGACGAGTGTCCAGGCAGCAGGAAGACCTTTTCAAATCCTCGCAATTGCCGAGGGGTTGGGTACTCCTCTGAATCGGGGTACTCCAGGTACAATTGGACGACAAACGCTCCCTCAACCGATCCAGTGTTGGTCACCTGGGTGGTGATGGTGTAAGCGGTCTGCCACAGAGCAGGGTTGCCACCGGGGCCACCAGCTGCATTGCTGAAGTGCTCTTCTCGCTGAACCTCCGAGTAGCCTTCGGGGTACGGGTACTCTCCTGAAGGCTGGGCAAGCTCAGCGGACGCCAGGTACGGGTATTCGAACTTGTTCACTCGCTCAAACCCGTCGGGGTACACATGTTGCGCGGGCTCGAGGTCGTACTGCTTGTCGGCCGGAGCCTTCTTCAAAGGCACTGGCTCAGGCAGGTGTTCAGAAGGTACCTGCACCTCCTTGATCGAAACTCCGCTGATGTCCCAGGTGGAGTAAGATCCTCCAACACCGAACGCAAATCGAGGCTCGACGCCTCGCTTCTCGAACAATCGGTAGTCGACATAAATACCGTCGTCGAAATTGTCCTGAGGAAGTCCATTATTGGGTACCTCGGTCACCAATTGCCAGTATTCGCTGTCGTCCTTAGCAATGGTGAAGGGGAGTCGCCCAGAGGGGTTGTGGTCACCGAACAGCACTTCCTCAACTGCCCGTCCAGCATACTCACCTCCAGGAGTGGTGAAGAGCACAGCAGTCACATTAGGATGGTCAATCCATTGCTCGACATTGACAGGTCCGACAGACGAAATGACAACCACGTTATTGGAATTCAGCTTGGCAGCGGCCTTGATTTGCTCGTCGGCATTGTACCATAGGCTGTAGTTCTTTCGGTCACCCAAATTGCCGTCAACAGTCACGAAGCCTTCTCCAGCATTGGCGCCCGCGAAAATGACATTGACATCCGAGGTCGATGCCACATCAACGAACGTATCAGTGACATGGGAGTCAAGGTTCCAGTCCACAGAAATACCCTCGGCAATTCCTCGAGCATTGACCGCATCCAAGGGAGTGATAAGGAACGGGAATCGCACTGCGCCGGATCCCCATCCGGAAACGAATGGGCCCGAGTCGCACGCCATGTCACTTTGGCAATTAGGACCATCAGGAGATGGGCCAGCGGCCTGACCAAGGATACCGATTCGACGAACGGTAGATGCCTTCAGAGGCAAAGACCCGTCGTTCTTGAGCAGAGAAATGGCCTCTAAAGCAACCTGGTGGGCGGTGGATCGGGACAGGTCAGTCTGAACGTTGACGTGGTGGTTCACGACTCCCCGGGGTCCTTCGCCGGCTCCATTGTAGATCAAATCGACATCCTCGAGACCCCACGAGTAGAAGTTGGCTCCATCGTGAGTCTTTCGGGTCTCATCCAGTCCCACCAAGTAGTATGCAGCCATGATTCGGGTCGCCATGTCATCAACTCGCGACGCTGGGATGGTACCGTTGAGGATGGCGGCAGTGAGATTTCCTCCCATATACGAAGCACCGTCACCCATAATGTGGGAATCACCGGGCATATTCATGTCCAAACCAGCGAGCACCGAAGCAGCACCACTTCGCTGGGCACCCCAGTCGGACATTACGAATCCTTCGAATCCTAGCTCGTCCTTGAGCACACCATTGAGCAGGTAAGAGTTCTGGCACGCGTTGGACCCGTTCAATTGCTGGTACGAGCACATGACCGATCCCACGTTAGCCTTCACCATGTCAGCGAATGGCCATCCATACACTTCGTGGAGAGCACGGTCGCCGACATTGGAGCTCAGGGGCTCCTTTAGATTAGTGAACCCATGGTCTCGGGACCACTCGCCCTGCTGGCGAAAGTACTCCTGTTCGTTTGCGACCCAGTGCTTTGCAGTAGCCATAATTCCCTGGTCTTGAATACCCTGGACAGTCAGACCACCAGCAATTCCCTGCAGGTAAGGGTCGGAGCCGAATCCTTCCCAGTTTCGACCTCCGGCAGCCTTGGCGCCCAAAGGCCCGGTCGAGGGCCCAAGCATGATATCGACGCCCTTCTCGCGGTGCTCGAGGGCAACCGCCTTACCTCGGAGGTAGAACAGATCCTTATTGAAGGACGCACCAACTGAAATGGCAGGGGGGAATGCAGTGTTGTAATCCGTCATTCGTACTCCGAGGGGCCCATCCTGAAGGCAAAGACCCCGGAATCCCACTCGAGGAATGTCCCCGGTGTTGCCGACACAGAATCCCTGCATCCAGCCCACTCCAGTGGTCAAGTTGACCTTCTCGAGCAGGCTGAGATCGGCTACAAACTGTCGAGCCTGCTCATAAGCGCTATCCCAGTCCTGGTTGGTGCTCAATCGGCCTCCAATTGGAGCTGGGTAGTAAGGAGGACTTGGGGCGCCCTCTAGATCTGAATGGCCAGTGGCAGTACTCAGAGTGAGCAAGCCAGAGAAATATGCTAGTACCAGCGGTACAATCACCGCCTGAAGAACCATTGTCAGTCTAGCAGTCATGGCACTAGTCTTTTTGTGCTACGGGGATCGAGAATCCTTTATACCCCAGATTTTGGAGCCCTCTCCCCCGCCATAATTTTCACCGCGCGGAAGCCAAGTGCCCCGGGGAGTATCGGCAGTGGGGGAACCCCTCTCAGCCGTTCCTCCGTTATTCCGCGACCGCCGAGATTTGGCTGCACTACCAGGCAGGATGCCGCGGAGAGTCGGGCCGGGGATTGCCGGCATTTCTCCGGGTGCCGCAAACAGCTGTCGCATGGATGGGGGCGCCTCAATGCTCAATGCAGGTAGGAGGTATGCGGGGCATTTCAGGGACTCAAAGCGGGGCGCAACGGGCTGCAAACAACGGGGTGTGACTGCTGGCCCAGCACTCTTTCCGCTGCAAGAGAGCGGGATTGTCAATGGCGTCGGTGTATCTTGGGCGTCCCCGCCGAGATCGGCAGGAGAAGCCTCAAACTGGAAGGTGGGGGCGTCTAAAATATGTGAGACATGAGCCTGTAATACATCACAATTCTCCGTGGGGCATCTGGGGTACCTGAAGCTAGCTTAGCTGGCGACTGGGATGTGACTGAAGGCTGGGCTGGTGACTGGGCTGGTGACTGAAGATCTGTTGATCTCAGCGGTGGTAACGGCATCTCCCCGATACTGAGGACAACTGAAGACTGACTGTGGCTACGATAGATGAAGTATGAGTGTGCTTAATAAGCGCAGTATTGAACAATGAGCAAGGCGGTAGGGTAGGCGTTGTTAGTGCTGGCGGTGAAGGTGCGTTCAGACTATGAGTTATGGCAATTGCAATTCTTCAAGATTGTCTAGTGTAGAATGCAGCAGAATCTCGGGTTCTCATCTAGCTACCTTCAGTAGCCTCTAACCATCCTCTAGCCCTCCCTAGCTATCCAGGCACTTCTCATTTATGCATTCATAATATACTTAACCTACGCACTGGCCAGCCGATGTCGCGGTTCAACCGCTACGTCGCTACCAACTTCGGGTGCATGAATAGTATTGGCCCCAAACTTGGATTGGCTAGCTCCGTCTTTCCGCGATAACGCCTCTTGGTCCGCCTGATACTGCTGGTGAATCTTGATTGCACGCTCTCGAAGATGCTGCCGCGTCTGGGTCGAGTGCTGGGAATGTGAACTAAGACTGCTGCTCGCAGTCCCAGGCACTTGCCATCCTTGCGGGCGTCCCAGCCAATTGCCTTCGGCATCCATCGGAGCATTGGACGTGGCGGACGAAGATGATGGTGACAATGACTCCTCGCTGGACGGCCCGGGCTCAATCACCGCCAACCGAATGTCAACAATCCACGGGTCGTTGAGCAGTTCCATCGCAGTAGGCCGCTTCATTGGGTCCCGCTGCAAGCACCGCATCAAAAAGTTCTGACCCAGCTCACCCAGCTGGTTTTTGGACGGCAGCTGTGGCAGATGGCCCGCAGCAATGTGGTACATGATCGCCCACTCGTTATCGAGGTTTGCCCACGGGCGCCGACCGGTTGCCATTTCGAGCACGCAGCACCCCAGCGACCAGATGTCAATGGACCCTCGCTTGCCGGAGTCTGTGCCAGTGATTACCTCGGGCGACATGTACATTGGCGTACCAGTCATGGAATTGAGCTTTGTGTTTGCATTATGCAGCCCGCCGCCACGAGTCTTGCCGGTCTTTGCAATCACCTTGGCCGCTCCAAAGTCCACAAACTTGACCACGCCCATGTGATCCAAAAGGATGTTTTCGGGCTTGATGTCGCGATGCACAATTCCAGACTGGTGGAGATACGCCAGGCCTTCCAGCATTTGCAACGCGTAAATCTGAATCACCTGCTCGTCCTCAATGCGGCCGTACTCCAACAGTCCCGCCAACGACCCGCCCTGGCAGTACTCCATAAAGATAAACACACGGTCCCTATGGACCTCGACGCCATAATACTGGACAATATTAGGGTGGTTGAGAATCTCCAGCACCGTCATCTCGTCCTTGATCGACTTGAGCACATGGCGAATGGACTGAGTATCCTGTAATCGAATCTCCTTTACAGCCATTAGGCCACCAGTATCGAGGTTAACCGCTGCGTACACAGTTCCAAATGCACCCCCGCCAATAAACTGTCCCTGCTGCCACCGAATCGACATGTTGGAGAAAGACGACGCTACAAACGACAGGAACTCGGTGTCGGTGTTGGAGTCGTCGAGCACCTTACCCACCAGCCGGTTCTGCTCCCGTGCGTCCTCAAGCTGGTTCAACTTCTTGAGCGCCTCCTCGCGGAACGCCGCCATGAGGTCGTCGTCATCTTTGAATTGTACGTTGAGTAGCTTGTTGCGTCGCGACGCTTCCAGTGCTTTCATTTGCTCCGCCGCCTTGGACCGAGCCCCCATAATATCAAAGTGAGAAATCAGCAATGCCATACACCCAGCAACCTTTTGCCTCAACCGTAGAAACTGATCATCAGAGATGGCCATAATATTGACGCCTCGAGTCATAACCATGGCGAATTCCAATGCCACAACCGTCCATCGGAACGTTTTGTAGTCGGTAGGAGGGCAGTCGTCACAAATAAAGCTAACCCACTCTACACACAGGTTAATGAGCTTCATTGCGACATTTCCTCGACGTCCAACCTCCATAGCATTGATACCTCGCTGACCAAACTCTCGGGCAAATACAAACATGTTCTGCACGCTCTCCTGGTAGTCCGTCTTGATGCATTTGTTACGGAACACGCATGCATACGTGAGCACAGAGGAAGAAAGTCGCGAAAACAGCTTTCGAATCCGCACCAGCTCGTGGTGTACTTTTGTGAGATGTGATCGGGTCTCCTCAGACACTTCAAACGCATCGTTTCCACCGGTCACTCGGGCCAAGTCGCTACGCGCCCTGGCGAGCTCGGAGATTTTGCCTTGCGAGATGAGGCGCATCCGCCCTTGCTTGATCTCCATGTCGAAAAACGGCACTTCAATGTTCACAATCTCGCCCTCCCATACCAGCGGCTCTTGAATACAGAACACCATCACATAAGAGATTGCCGGCTGCAGCTCATCATCCTCGGGCGGCTCGTACCGAGAGTACCCCAGCAGAATGGACTTGATTTTATCGGGCTGTTTAGCCAGGGTCGGGTCCGCAATGGCATAAATGCCATATTTTTCAAACGCTCCAGTATACACCAAAAAGTGGCCTGAATTCCGCAGCGACTCCACAAATGGTTTGACTCGAGACTGTTGTATGGTCACTTCGGTTGAATTCTCGTACTCAGACGTTAGAATCTTGTGAAATCGTAGCAGTTTTCGCTGGAAACTTCGCACGTTTTCAATTGTGATTGAGAGCCATCGCTCAACTTCAGACTTTGACTTGAGATTGACTGACCGCGTCTGCATCTCCCAGTAATTGAGCAGTCGCGAAAGAAGCTTGCTCTCCAGTGAGCTAAACTGCTCCGCCACAATAATGTCGCTTCCATTGATGAGCCGCCCAATTGACTGCAAAAAATTATACTGCTGTTCGAGCTGCTCTGTCTCTTTGAATACCTGATACGACCGGTATGACTTGAGCCCATCTAGGAATTTTGTATGAAGCAAATGCAAATGGAACCGCACACAGTCTAGCACAGTCTCATTAAACGCCTCGTCAGCTTGGGTCTGGAACACCCACCCCTTGTCGAAAATGGGCTCAGTATAGGGGCGCTTCCCCTCCAGGGTGTCGAGGCCAATCTTAATATACAGCTGAAAATCAGATAGCACCTGGTCGACCACCAACATTGTCGGGTTCACTAGCTTTTTGGCGTAGCTTAGACGCATGCGAATAATCTCCTGGATGAGCTTGACGGGGAACGCCATAATGTCCGACAACCGTTCGTGGAATAGAGGCAGGCCAAGCTCGACAAATACTTGAGAATACTCGATTGTAGCTTCTCGGGCCTTGTCCACCAACGGAATAATCGCCTGGTGGATTCGGAGGTCGAAAATGTCGGTGAGATTGTCCTGCTTGAGAACCGACTCCACCAGCGATTGGGTCTCCTCCATCATTGTGTCCGAGCGGGGGTTTTCTAGCGTCCGCGTCGGGTCTAATTCGCTGTTTCCTGTCCACACTCGTAGTGCGTTCAGTTGCTTGTTGATTGCATCAGTAATGTTTAGCCATGAGATAACAGCATCGAGTCGTCGTTGGAACATGTCGGTTCCATATAGCTTGTGGACTTCGCGCATTGTCTTTTTGGACCGCCACAAGGACTCGCATTTTTCAATCTTGTCTAGCATTGTGTTCACCTGGTCGATGGCGGAGTCGAGGTCTGCTTCGCCGCTGGGGTAAGAGATTTTGAAATTGTTGAATTCTTCAAAGCACTGGTCAGCATTAGCGCGGGCGTAATCTAGGACTCGCTTCTGTTCAGAAAGTGCTCGTCCGCACACTTTGGCTCGGATCGCAATCCACAAATCGTCTTCTTGCATTTGGTTTTCGACTGGGCCCCGAATTCGCCGTTTCTCGGACCGCACAACCTCACCCGTCAGCACTGACGACAACATTGCCTGCCATTCCAATCGCTCGCGGAAGTTTTCGGGGTCATCGAGATCATCAAGGGAATACCCTGCTTCTAAAAATGGGTAGGACGACCCCATCTCCATATACTCATCATCAAACGACGTGCCAACGCCACCGAACCCCAGACTTTCATTGAGATCGGATACTGAATCGTCGTCTTCTTCAGACTCAAACTGGTCGCCTAGCGACTCGGACGAAATTGACGACAGGCCGCGGGCATAATAGTCATCCTTAAGGTCGTTCTTAATCTTCTGCAAATACGCCCGCTCCTGAACCAAATACTGGGCATGGGTCTCCCGATCTTGCTCAGCCCCCCTCTCTCGGCCAGACGGTCGCTTCTCATCTAGCTGGCTTGACGACGGCGTCCGCACCGGCGCATATGTAGAAGTAGGAGTCCGCGACGGCGACACCGGGGACCCAGCTGGTCGTCGGTGGCGGAAATATGGGTCATCCTCGTATCGCTTGAGGTTTGAAATCGCCTTGAGGTTAGTCGAAGACCCTCCTGTGTGTGAAGACACAAAATACCCCTCTACCGAGTTTGTGGACGGCGAGTGAGGGGTCATTGTAGGTGACCGCCGTTTCTTTTGTGAGCTGGCTCCATTGCCCCTTGGGCTGGACGATTTCGATCCATTTCCGCCTGAGATCTCGACATTGTCTGAAAAACTCAGCTTCTTTTCAGACATCTCTAAGGTCCATTCGCACCGTCGCTGACTTCGGGATGCTGTGTGCGCTGATGTAGTAGGGTTTGGACGAACAACGTAACTGCAGGCTCTGTTTGTTAGTAAATAAAGGCCCTTCCAGATCCAAAATAACACTGTCTTTGCCCCAGCAGCCCAACTGTACTCACCCAACTCTCCTTCCTCATCCACTCGACGTTGCCACAATCCTGTCAATTTACCTCTCTACCTCACCTGGCCGGGCTCCTGTCAGCTCGGGTCAGTCCGATCTTTGTGGTTGTTAACCGGTGAACTCACTATTGGGACGGCGAAATTCTTATTTTCTGTGGGCGAATATTCTAGCCGTGCGCGGGTGGTGTAAGCACGTGATACGTGCGCGGGGCCAAGGTGTCGCTCGGTGGTGAGCTGCTGAGGGGCTGCTGGGGGGGCGGGCGCTTAGGTGGGGTGCTGAAAGGGAAGGGCGACTGTTACGCAGCGGAGAACATTATTTGCACGCTGTTCGCACGCTCTTGCTTACCCCCGCCCGGGATACCGCCTCCTCCCGCTTGGCCCCACCTTCACGCCCTTATCGCATTGCATTCCACAGCCGCGTATCTTGCAGCGCCGCATCTAAAGCGGCGCGAGCCTGACAGCCGCGCTGGCTTCCAGAATCCACCACCAAACAAATCACATTTGCATCTGGCCCTTAACGCTCGCTACCTCCCCTCTTTTGACTGGTCCACACACGGCGAGGACTTTTGGGAGCGTGTGTGAGATCTACTGTGTTGGTGCTAGGGGAGCTAGCCTTGCTTGAATCTACAGTGGTGAAAATGCCGGGTGTTATTGCCGGTCCTGATCTGGACGAGTGTATTGAACGGTTATACAGGCGAGAGCTATTGCCGATCATCACAATTGAAGCGCTGTGCTCCAAGCTGAAGGAACTACTAATCAATGAGTCTAACGTCGTGCAGCTCAGTGCTCCTATTACTGTGGTTGGCGATATACACGGCCAGTTTTATGACCTGATAGAGATCTTTCGCATTGGCGGGTACTGCCCCGATACAAACTATTTATTCCTCGGCGACTATGTCGACCGGGGCCTGCATTCGGTCGAGACAATCACGCTGCTCATGTGCTTGAAATTGCGGTATCCCACCCGCATTTTCATGATTCGAGGCAATCATGAGTCGCGAGGCATAACTCAGTCGTATGGGTTTTACACCGAGTGCATGCGAAAATATGGCTCGGCCGCGGTTTGGACTAACATCACTGACGTGTTTGACTTTTTGACGCTGTCAGCGGTCATTGATAACTCGATTTTTTGTGTGCATGGCGGTCTCTCCCCAACGGTACATTCTATTGATCAAATCAAAATCATCGACCGGTTTAAGGAGATTCCTCATGAGGGGCCAATGGCCGATTTGGTATGGTCCGATCCTGAAGAAACAAAGCCGGAGTTTGCATTGTCTCCTAGAGGTGCTGGGTACACGTTCGGCATTGATATTGTCAAGAAATTTTTGGCAAGAAACTCAATGGATCACATACTACGCGCCCACCAGCTATGTCAAGAAGGCTATCAAGTCCTGTTCTCGGACCGCCTTTCCACGGTGTGGTCTGCGCCAAACTACTGCTATCGGTGTGGAAACCTGGCGTCAGTATTAGAGGTCAGTTGTAACGGTGAGCGCTTTTTCAATGTGTTTGATGCTGCTCCGGAAAATGCCGAGCATATCCCCGGATTCATGGCTCCCAATCAGTCGGTGGCCGCTCTGCTGCACGAAGAAGATGAGCCTGGCCATGCGAAGGCACTTCCTCCCCCTCAGCCTGTAGACTATTTCTTGTAACCATAATGCATATTTATCAGTTTATCTTAGACTTATTTACAAGCGCACAATTACGTGGCAATACGACGTATTGCAGAAGAGCGCGACAGAAAAGATGGCCCTCAGTGGTCAAAAACCTTCAAAACACTGTCAAGCTTCCCCAGCATTTCATCCCATTCGTCTTGAGCATTGGACAGGACTGTTATGGCTCCGCCAGCCCCTGCCTTCCACACAGTCTTGGGGTCCCCCGGTTCCTGGAACAGTGTTCGAATTACTACACTCCAGTCACCTTCGTCTGTGACCGACCAGTATCCACTCACCCCAGAATACGACCCTCGAGGTGTCAGTTCCAGCGATTTGAGAATGTCTACGGACCGCTTCTTAGGTGCCCCGGTCATGGATCCTGGTGGTAGAGAGGTCGCCAGGACGTCAATTCCTCGGTACCCATCAGCCTGGAGCTCGCCTCGGATCACAGACACAAGCTGGTAGACGGTGTGGTACTCTTCGATGGTCATGAGCTTATCTACGCGGACATTGTCGAGCAATTGGTTCAAATCATGACGAATCAAGTCTACAATCATCAGATTCTCTCCGCGCTCCTTGTCGGTATTCAGGATGGCCACCGCTTTCTCCTCGGTCATTCCAGGTCCCTTCTTAACGGTCCCCTTGATGGGTCGGAACTCGCACGTCCCTGATCGTGACCATGAAACGAACCTCTCTGGGGAAGAGCCGACCATGGGGCGGTCAAAATTGAGGAAGCACGAGTAAGGAGCAGGGTTTTTCGTGACCAGCACCTTGTACAGATCCCAAGGATCCACCTCCGTCTCTAGGCTTATCTTGCACTTTGCGGTGAGACACAGCTCGTAGGAGTCGCCAGAATGCAAATAATGCTGGCATTTGTCAAAAAGCTCGACGTACTTTTGGCGGTCAATAATGGCAATTTCGGCACGAGGAATTGTGGGCTTCGTATCCACAGTCTTATTAGCAACAAAATCGGCCATTGCCTGCTTCAACGTTTGCGCCAGTCCCTGGTGTTTTTCGCCAGCAATTGACACCAAATACGCCCTATTCTCCTGGCTATCCAAAACAATGCTGGTTTCGATGAACGCCAAACTCAAATCGTCTTCGTAGGTGAAATTGCCCACGAGACCGCCAATAAATGGCAGTGGAGTATCAGCATGCTTGAACTGGGCGATCTTGGGGCGCATAAAATTGTCAATGTGTGACCACATTGAGCTGATGCCAGATTCGGAGTGCGACAGTGCAATTTCTTCGGTGAAAGTGCCTCTATATGTGCTAATTCGCAGTAACTTGGCGTCGACAGAGGAAAAAATCGGTGTATCGTGCTTCACAAGCATTCCGATGATTGACCACCGTCCAGGGTCTCTAGCTGAGTTCAACAACACAAACTCTTGGCCCTCGTCATTGAGCGATCTGATCCAGTCACATACAGACACGGTAACATCAGAATTGACGTTACCCACAAATGGTAACTCGGTAATAGAAAGTTTTTGGTGGCCACTGGTGCCATTAGCACCATTTCCCACTCCATTTCCACCGTCCGTATCGCTTAATGGATGTTCCCGGGCAGAGTATTTCGCCAGAGTCTCAGTAACAAGTTCACTGTCAAGAGCAACCCGGCCCTGTGCAGAATTATATTTCTGGGCCAAAAGCCAAAAATTTCCAATCAATTCGTCTCCAAACGTGGTACAGATCGATTCCGGGTGGTACTGTACCCCATAGAAGGGCTTGTCCTCGTGCTTGATAGCCATGAGAATCTTATCCTCCGACCATGCCAACGGAACCAGTGGCCCCGAAGAGGGCGCGAACAGTGAGTGATATCGCGTGGCGACAAAACCTTGGGGTATGTTTGCAAATAGCTGGTGGCCGTTGTGGGAGATTTTGCTCGTCTGGCCATGTCGGGGCCGATCCAGTCGCGCAATTTCGCCTCCAAAAGTATGTACAAGAGACTGGAACCCTAGGCAAACGCCAAGCACGGGCACATTCGGAACATGCTGCCAAATCTTGGGGATGATTCCAATATCGCTGGGGTTAGATGGCGACCCGGGGCCAGGACCCACGATAACCGCATCGAATGCTTCTACTGCTCGAGAAAAGAACTCGTCGCTGATCTTGTCATTGTGCACAGTGATGACCTCCGTTCCCGTGACCCGTTCTACTTGCTTGTGGAGGTTATAAGTAAACGAGTCGTAAGAGTCAATCAGTAGCACGGGCATTAGTGATCAAGTGTGCAATGGACTAGCAAGTCACTGTCAGTGCGTTGGTGAGTCAATTGGGGCAAAAAAAGAGTACGCCCTGCAATCTCCCAAGTAAAAGGACTGATAAGCACACTTCTAGGCGTGCCGCTCTACCCTGTGAAGCCGAGCTGGTGACAATTCCGTCGAAATCACCTACTCCTTGCCCAGTGTGTGCTGATTCGACCTATCAAGTTTTCAGATCAAGACCCTGATCACCGCCTACTACCGACGAATTTTCGCAGCCGCAGCCGATTTGTACCGACAACGAAACTGAAAATTTCAAATTTCACCACTCGATTTCGGCTCGACGAGTTCTGGAGGTTGAGCAACTGCTAGCATGAAACCGTCTCCCATAACTCAGCTCTTGCGGCCGTGGAAGAAGTACCCCGACGGTACGCCATTCTATGGAACGGGAAAGACCGGTACGAAACGATGGCCGCTGTCTACAAAGCAGGGTAACAAGAACTTCTACAAGGGTACTGGATCCTCTGGTATTGGGCGATGGACCACTAAGGGTCGATATATCATCAATTGGCAAAAAGTTCGAACCTATGTTGTACCGCCAAATCTGGGACAATCTGGACTGAAGCCATTGGTCTGCGCCACTTCGCCGCTTATTCGAAACACCTTTAAGGGCTACAACGGCTCAGTCGACGGCAAGCTTTACTTACAGAAGGTAAGGGAGTATATTGAATACGGGCCAGTCGAGGCTCCCGGCGCTCAGCAAAGCCAGGCCAATCGTAAGGAGCGAGGTTAGGGCGAGTTAGGAACGGTCGCCCTGATTGGGTGAATTATGCATTAATGACCATTATTTTAACATAACATGTAAATATGAATCTGGATCAACATCCATATCATCCACTCAGTAGGTGCCGGCTGTCGAAGCAGCGAGAAGCAGCGAGTATACTTGCAATTACATTGCGCATAGCGTCTACGCGTAGTATCTGGTTAGTACGGCAAAAGATCCGAGTCTCTCATCCTGTTCTTTTGCACTTACAATTCCAAATTGGATCCGTTATGGATTTCGTAATCGGCTAACGTGATATGATCCTTGAAGGTGGCATATCCCTTTTTCAAGATAATCTTTTCAGGAGGAGTTCCAATCTGTGCTGCCAATAGCTTTTTGAAATCACCAACCGTATCATCAGGCAAACACTAGTTAGCCAGATCAAGGCACTTCAACGATCTCCAATCCCCAGAGCGCCGCCAATCTTACCTTCACCCGGACCTTTTTCCCAACCCTACAAGTTAGTACACATTAGGCACACCAAGCCGCCATCGTAGGACCCCACTCACCTATCATTGACAATAACTTCAATCATGTTGAAGCCGAATATGCGACGGGTCGAACCTCTGTATAGTCTAAATAAGGCTCCTAAGATGCATAAGGCTGAGATGACCTTAAACCATTAAGATTCGCATCTGGTAGAATCAGTCTGAGGTCCAACGTCAATGTCAATACTATATATGCGATACTGTCGACTCTACAAACACACCCAGATACAATTGATCTTAATCACATTATTTTCTATGGTTACATTAACCAATGACCAACTTGTCATCCTCAAGGAATTCGTAGTCGGGGATTTCCAGGTTCAATGGAGCAGGTCCCTTTCGAATGCGGCCCGAAATGTCGTAGTGGGATCCGTGGCAAGGGCAGAACCATCCACCGTAGTCTCCAGCTTCTCCAATGGGGACACAACCCAAATGAGTGCAGATGCCAATCATCACCAGCCATTCTGGTCTCTTCGTTCGGTCGCTGTCTTTTTCAGGGTCTCGGAGCTGGCTCACGTCGGTCTTGCCAGCCTCAGCAATCTCATGAGCAGTTCGGTGTCGCACAAACACTGGCTTCCCTCGCCACTTGATGACAATGTTCTTTCCCTCGGGAATGTTGCCCAGTCCAATCTCTACCTTGGCCAACGCCAGCACATCGGCCGATGCGGACATTGAGGACAAAAAGTCCTGAACGGTGGCTCGAGCTCCAGCTGCGGACACCAATCCCAAGGTACCGACCATGAAATATGAGAACGCTCGGTTAGAATCCTTATTATTGTTGTCCTTCAAGTAGGGATCGAAATTTGGGACCTCGAAGTTAGATCCACCTCCAACAGGGTTCTTCTTGAGCATGGCAGGAACTGTCGACAGCTCTCGTCGGCCCATGGCCGACACTCGAGGAATAGCCCGTCTCAGGAATGCTAGCGACGACATTGTCTTCTATTCTTTACCCGCTCCCGCGTTTGTTAGGCGTGAAGTGAGATTTTCACCGTCTGCGGTCGGTCCCAGCTAAAAATCTATTGACTTTGGATTCTCTTCGCTGTGATTGGCCGAGCCCGAAATGTCACCTACCGATCCAAACCGGGCAAGCAACTGGCGCTGAGCAAAGAGACGGCTGGGAAGGAGAGCAGATAGCGCGAGAGAGTAGCAGCAGGCAGGACGGCGGCAGCAGGAGAGCCGCTAGATATTGAGATAGATAAGCTGGAATTGGCTTGGGCGAATTACAATTTTTCAATTTCCGGTTGCCACTGTCTTTGCAATTTGTTCTAATGGTTTCGTTAATAGCTATTTACATGCTCATTGGTCTAACCGTCGCTTATTCGGTAGGTTTTTTCACTAGTTAGTATCACCTTCAGTTCAGCTCCGCCTCCGCTCTGCGCTGCCTCACTTACCTCCGTATTTGCTTCGCGAAGTTCGCCGATTTGGTACACCCGCCAAATCCCGCTGTCCTCGAACACATTTGTACTTGACTCCCGGTAAATCCTTGGTTCGGCCGCCTCGAACGAGCACTACCGAATGCTCCTGAGCATTGTGGCCCTCGCCAGGGATATATGCAGTTACAATGCGATCATTAGAAAGTCGTACTCGGGCTCCTTTTCGGTTAGCAGAATTGGGTTTACGTGGCTTGAGAATCATGACCTTAAGCACGACTCCACTCTTTTGAGGGCAATTCTCAAGATCGGGGGTCTCCTGGGTCTTAGCCTTTGCACGTTTTCGGTTCACCTTGTAGAGGCCAGTTTTTCGAATTTGGTTAATGGTAGCCTGCTGAGGACTGGTGCTCGAGAACTGTCTCAAACTAGTCATACCAAAGCTTGAGGGCCGGGCCATTGGCATTATCAAAGAGCCGACTCCTTGACTAGCAAGTCGTCTCATCACAGAGCCCCTCATAGACCCCACTATCCGACTCAGCATCGTGTCGTTGTCGGTTTGTCTCTCTCCACTGTGTGAAATTTCAGAGTTCGGTTTAGATTTGTGACCAATTTTTCACTGGCACGGCTGGAAATCGTCACTTTTCCCTCTCTCTGCGCACCCACTGAAAAACCTGTAGGATCCCTTGTAACACCGACGCGACAACAGTGGCCTACACAATGTCGGAGGACGAGACAGTACAAGATCGAGAGGCGGTGTCCACTGAGCTCAAGAATGGAAATGAGTCTTCTTCTGCGGCAAATGAGACTACAGAGTCTTCGTTTGTAGACGACGCTACCAGGGAACGAGCGGCGGAAGGTGCTGGTGCTGATGGCACTACAGAGTCAAAATATGAGTCGAATGGCGAGCCTGAAATCCCTCGAGGACCAGCAAATGACCGGCGATCGGCTTCGCCTCCCCGCCGAGCAGCCAGTCCTGATGCTGTGAACGAAGGAACAAACCTGTTTGTGTCTGGGCTAGCGCTGACAATAACCGACGAGTCGTTGCGAAAATTGATTGAGGAAGTCGGCCCAATCAAGGACGCTCAGGTCATTGTGGACCCTTACACTCGAAGAACTCGAGGATTTGGTTTTGTCAACATGGAGAATGAGGCCGACGCCGAGGTGGTGATTGAGAGGTTGGATGGGCTTGAAATTGAGGGACGAGTGCTCAAGGTGGAAAAGGCCAAGCGAAAGCGAGCTCGAGAGCCAACGCCAGGCAAATACATTGGTACGTCGCAAAACTCGTCTTCTCGAGGACGACGCGGATACGGCGGTGGTGGCCGTCGCTTCAGCAATGACCGATACGGTGGATACCGAGGAGGACCTCGCGACGACTTCCGACGAAGCAACTATCGATCTTATGACGATGCTGACAGGGGCGATCGGGATTATCGAGATCGCAGCTACAGCTCACGATTCCGAGACCCTTACGAATCCCGAGGACGCGATTACCGGGATTCCCGCGACTCTCGTGACTCTAGAGACTATGGATCGCGGGACTATCGAGAGTACCGAGATGATGGAGATCGGGACCGTGGATACGGGGATAGATACAGGGATTCGCGAGACTCCAGGGAGTCAAGAGACTCAAGAGACTATCGGGACTCGAGAGAGTCTAGGGAGTACCGAGAATCTCGGGACGCGGGTGATTACTCGCGGGATTCGAGAGATTTTCGAGACGGGCGCGACCGAGAGGACCGCTACTATGGTCGGGAAGGTCGTGACGATGGCCGAGACCAGCGATTTGAAGCTTCTACTGAGGCATACGGTGACCGTTAATGACACAATTGCAAGCAACGAACTGCAAACCACAGACTTTGTCACGGCCACTATGGTTGCAATTAAGACGACTGGTAGGTCGGTGACCTTGAAGGTCTGGCAGCTGTGAGCGACTAGCAGTCATTAGTATCTGGAATGAGGAGATAGTACGGTGTATAATATGTAGCTAATTGACTACGAACGTTACATAGACTAGCATAATTGCTTAGACGGCAACTTTAAATCGTCTTCCTGTCGCCGTCTTGCGGTTTGCACCATCTTCATTTGCATTCTCTGGCTTGGCTCGGTTAAGAACCTTGAGGAATTCGGCTACCCGGTATCGCATTCGCGAATGCATGTATGCCTTTGAGCACTTGATGTGGTAGTGGAAGTAATCTCGGAACGTTTGAATGTGGGAGATTGCATTTTCTCGGCGCTGAGGAACAAGGTGGCGGGGGAATAGCACAAACGTGACGAACCCCACATCAGACGAGATTTCAGTCGGTGGCACCGCATCCCGAATATCAAGCGGAGGCTCTCGGTGGGAGTAGAGGACCTGGGGTGCATTCTGCACCGCTCGCTTTCGAGCATCGACAAACTCCTGGAGGAAGACTCGGCCAAACACTCGATCGGTTTCGTCTCGGAACCCGGTGGAGAATACAACAGTGACTCGATCATGGGCTGCTCTCACGTAAATTGACTCGTTTTCCCGGTATCGTACCGCCATGACTTCGGATTTAGACTGCTCAGGCGCATACAGGTCTAGAGACTGCTCAGCGGCTTCCTTAGCCAGAGTGTCATACTGCTCAAACGCCCGCTCAAACGGTGCAGCCAGTGCATTTCGCTTCAACAGGGCGACCGAGTCGACCAGCTCCTGGCGCTGTTCCAGAGTCAGGGTCTCTCGAAGCTGAGGCACGTCTAGGCTAATTGTGGCATCATACCCTGGTTCCGGGGCCTGCTCCAGGTACGAGCCATATTCGCGCTGGAGAACCTTAGCAGCTCCATACTTCTGCAAATCGGGCCAGCACTTTATCCTGAACGACACATATAGTTGGCCCTTATTGTCAGGAGCGGTCGACAAATGGAATGTGACGTTATCGAAATCAGACACAATCTGGTCGAGAGCGCTACTAGGCACGTCGTCTTCTGGGTCCAGTAATCGCTCCGTAAGCACCGACTTTACCAGGAGATTGTGATACTGAAGCAACAGCATTTTGGCAGGGTCGTGTCGTTCTGTCGTTCTGTGAACGCTTGTAAGCTTAGTCTCACACGTCTGTCGTTTAAGTTGCACAGCCGCCTGGGAGGAATGGGGAGACGGGAGAAGGGAGAATTGACTAAAGTGGGAGAAAGGGAAAATGGGGTAAAACCTGAAAAATCCACTCCACTGAGTCTAGCTGTACAGTTTATTCAACGTGGTTATATGCAATAAATAGTCGTTATACAGTTACCAGGTGTCGGATTCTACACCCTCTGGTAGCTTGAGATCCTTTGCTCGGTAGTATTGTCTCATGCAAGAGTAGCCTTCCCAGTCAAACGACTTTTCGGGGAGGCAGGAGCATCGGAGGTTCCGTCCTACTGCATTTGAAGGGCAGTGAGTGAACGGAGGATGAGTGTATCCAATATCATCAAACAGATGAATCTCCGATTGAGGGAGGAACAATGAGGCGGCCAAGGAATGGATGGGTGCATCGCCCCATCGTTCATAAAAGAACCCTCCTGCCTTGTCTAGATAGTCAAAGTACCGTTGGTATGCTTCGGACCGCCAAAAGTTCATGTCGGCAATCTCGAAATTAGACCAGAAGTGGCACAGGTTGTAGGAGTTGCCTCGATCATTAGAAATGAAGTTGATTAAGGAGTCCTTGGACACATAGTCCGGGTAATGGGAAATGAAGTTCTTGGTCACGTCCCACAGCGATTGAATTGTGGCCGGGAACTCAAGCAGCGTGATTGTGAACCCGTATGACTTTTTGTTTTCTCGCATAAACTTGAACACGTCGTAGTTGATGTCGCAGTGCAGTTGAGTCGACGGCTCGACTCGCCAGTAGTATCGGTACTGTTGGACGATTGGGTGGTGGAAAAAGAACCCCGACTCGAATCGGCACATGTGTCGATAAGACTCCGAGTCTCCGTAAATGATGTTCATTTGCTTCATTTCCGATCGCACCTCGGCAGCCACCGTCTGGTTGATCCAATCGGGGTAGGACCAGTGATCTCGATTTATAACGCCATATTTGACTTGCCCAGAGATAAGGGTCGACGTGTGAGTTTTAAAGTGATCGGAGAACTCCTCGTCGTTAAGGAACACCCAGTCATAATGGTACCGATGGTTGAACCGGTCCTCGACCGAGCGAATGGTGTCTAACAGCTGGTCGAGGTCGGAGTTGCGTGCCAGCGTCACAAAAGTAGCGTTTTCTCGTCCACCAGTCGGCTTTTTGAATGTGAGTGCGTGCTGGCATTCTGGGGATGGATTGTCGTCGTCGTATCGGCAGTTGGAGCCATACTGTGGAGCGCGGTGCTTACCAAGGGACGCCGGTGAAGGGCGGCCAAACTCGTTCCACATTGTCGCCATCACCGACACAATTAGCGCCAAAAACAGGCAGATTGTGAAAATGCGATACATTCGAAGCATGGTTGCGGGTACACCGTCGCGGTTAGTGTCGATGCAGGTAGTGCGGGAGCACTCAGTGTGCTGCTTGGTTATGCTAGAATGCGGTTTTTAGTCTATTATGGACCCTTTTAGCGTCTCGTCATCGCACCCATCCAATGGTTCTTTGCTGCCATGCCTCTTCTTATAGCAATATCTGACTCCGTTTACTTTTTCACAATGAAAATTGCATCACCATGCCCATACATTTTCAGAACGGGTAGTGGGAGCACCGATCAGTGGGCCCAGGCGGACAGGAGCATATTTACCATGGGAAACCAGACAAGGCAGCAGCAAGGCGAAAGCCCAGGTCGGGAGTTGCAGAGACAGACTTTAACCTCGACCACTACCAGCGACTGCAGAGATCAATCGAATCTCGCTAGTGCCTCTCTTGGCTAGGCTCTCTCTCTCTCTATCTCTCTCGCTTGGCAACTGTATTGTCAGTACCAGACGCAGGAGAGTCACTGACGTCATTTGTGATCTCGTCCCCCAGCGTATACCCACCTATTATTGGCTGGCTGCACATGAATGCACAGATCAGCAGGCACCCACATTCAGGTACCATCATCGCCTAGGTAGGAAGCGAATGGCCGCATCAGGCCGGGCGGACCGGGACTAGGGGCAAACAAAAACAACCCAGCTGATAGAGGCAGAGTCAAAAAAGTAGGTTATATTGGAGCCATAATTAGGGCATTAAACCCAGTGCCAAACGCTGGATTGTAGTGGTTATCGGTGTATGGGCAAATGCCGGCGTAATGCCAAGTGTTTTGGCAGGACGTGTGAAACGACCCAAGCTGAAACAGCGCCCACACTCACAACTAGCTCGAACCCGCTGAAGCGCTGTCAGACTGGCCGATGTCGAGCGCATGCAAATCTACGATGCCGTACCAGGCATCACAAAAACACAGCGCCGGTAACGAACAAACGGGGTTGAGAATGGAGGGATGCTGAAGATTACTGCCGCCAAAAGCGAGGGATACCAAGATTACTTGCCCAATTTTCACGTTGGCTGGTATCCAGGATGCAAATCTGTAGGTCCGTAGACGTCCGTATCAGAATGGGCGTATCAACAGGCGTCTGGAACCAGGGTACCGGGTATAGGGTAACACGCCAGCAGCGCAATCAAGCAGCAGGGTATTGCAATAATTGTGGTGGCCACCAAATCATTTTATTAACCGCCAGGGTCAGGTATTGGTAGCCGCTGCTGCTGCTGCTGCTGCTGCTGCCATGGCCGTTGAACTGAAGCTACTGAGTCGGCGGCTCGCACCTAGGCACGGCACACTACGCACGCACGCTAGGCACGCAGCTCTGATTGTGCCTGGCTCATGAGGTATAAGACTTGCATTCTCGTTGGCGTACCTGCCGCAGCCGCTGCCGCCGTCCCAGCCCCTGGGCGCACTCCCGCCATCCCACTACCTCTGTCGCTATACCACCCACCATGGTCTCTGCCATGCGCTATCCCATGCCGCAGTGCTTATCTTGGGCTATGTCGGGGTGCGTCTAATTTTCAGCTACCGTTCTGTCTCAGACATTTACCGCGTTGTATTATTGGCGTAAATTTAGAAAATACGACTCGGTAGACCCTGCCCTTGACGGCGTATCCCAGTAATATCGTTTATGCCCGGGGTGCCACCTCCTGTTTCACCTCAGCTTCTGTAGCGTCTGCCCCATGGCGGCTGCTCCATGGCGGCCCGTGGCGGGGCTCCCCAGTTTGCACCGTCAGGATTGTACCCCTGCTTTGACGGTTTGACGGTCAGGGGCAGGCCATCGTACGCAGTAGTGGCCTACATTTTCAGGCACCCTGCAGGCGGCAGGCAGGTTCAGGGGATAGGGAAAAGCGGACCACGAGCCAGGGCAGGAATTGGGTAGTGGTAGTCTTTTTCTGACAGCCAGGGCGCAGCGCACCGAGAACTGCCACGGTTGGCCATCACAGTCAGGCCCAGCGACAGTAACACCGCCCGTCGGCCTGTACCATCACTGTACCTGTCGGCACCACTGCCTGCTGCTGCTAACCAGTCCTCCTAGCTGCCTAGTTTCAGTCTCGTGATCTGCACGTGAGCCGCCATGCTCGGACCGCTGCTCCCTTCGGCCCGCCGTGAAAAATGATCTATCGGCATAGCTGATTATCTGTACTAACGGTAGCCACAACATCCCACTAACAGATCTGGCTGGAACTGCACTGCATCGTCCCAGGTTAATCGGCTCCACTGGCTGGGTAACCAGGAAGTTTGCATATCACTTGTGCCTTGCCCCCAACCCGTTGTCGCTGACCAGGTCCGTCCATCTCATCGCCTATCACTCCTCGGTGCCCGTTTGCGACTGGTAGCATTCGCATCTCATCATGACTTCTGAACCTGCCGGCGCTCCGGCTCGGTCAAACCAGCTCGCTAATCTTGGTAGAATATCATCTACATGGCCACGTCCGTCCCCCGCCAAAAGATCAGTCGAAAACAGAATTGCCTTCTACTCATTGCATGCTGCGCTACAGGTCTTCTACCTGGTGCTGTCAATGTTCCACGTGGTTGCAAAGGTGTACCACTTGGCAAAGCTGCGATTGCTAATGGTTCTGTATCACCACAATCGAACTCCACAGCTCATTCGCGGTGATGTCACTGGATTGGCCAAAATCCCCCGCCATGTGGCTGCCATTTTGAACCTGCGTGAGCACGAAGAAGGAGGCGGAATTGAGGGGCTCGTTGACGAAGCCGGCGAACTGGCAGCGTGGTCCCTTGGAGCGGGAATAAAGGTGCTTACTCTGTACGAGCGCACAGGCGTGTTCAAGGCAATGTCCCCTCGACTGCTGCATGAGGCCATTGCCACAAAATTGGGCGCCTACTTTGGCATCAACGACCGCCCGACGTTCCGAATTGTGGTTCCACGGTCAGGCGACACCTTCACGGTGCCTAATGGCACCAAGCACAATGATGAAATGGACCTGGTTATTAATGTGCTGTCTGAAGACGATGGTAGAAACACCATTGTAGAGCTCACCAAGACCCTGGCCGATTTGGCGTCCACTGACAAGATCCATTCGACTGATATCTCCGTCGCAGTCATTGACGGTGAAATGAAGAGCCTGGTGGTAGATGAGCCTGATCTGCTTATTTGCTTCACCCCAGTCATTGATCTCCAGGGATTCCCGCCATGGCAGATCCGGCTATCGGAAATCTTCCACCTCCCTGATAATTCCGAAGTCAGCTACAGCATTTTTCTCCGAGCGTTGCAAAAGTATTCCACTTGCAAAGTCAATGTCGGTCGGTAATTGTCTTTAAGATTAATGAGAGCATGTCTTTTGTGTCCTAAGCGGCATTGTCATAGCTATTTATACTACTAAAATGTTGTTGCTGTTGTTTTCAATTGTTATTGGTAGTAGGATCAATCTTGAACACCCATGTCCCTGTTTCGCGATCCCACGACACAAACTGGGTGCGCCTGGCAGATTTGAGCCGGTTCAAATGCTTGTGGTATAGAGGATGACTGGGGTCCTTCACGGGACTGTGATCGTCTCGTGTTAGCGTCCAAATCCCCTGAAGCGAAATAGTTGCCGGGACATTGAGGCCCTGACCTGGCGGTGGCTTTTGCGTCTCATCCGGGTACACTGCAAATGTCTGCTTGGAGAAAACGACCAGACGACCCGGAATTTGGTTTGCAACGTCCGAGAACCCGCTCAAGTTGACCGGAGCCTTGAACACTACTTGGCCCGCGTCCTTTCTCCCCACCTTGAAATCTTTCACCGCCTCAAGGTCCTTAAGCGACATGTGTCGCAGCTTTTCGGCAGACGGCGAAATCCAGTATCCATTTTCATCCACAATGTCCTCGTCTCGACGCACCTCCTGCACGCGCGTTCTTGAGGGCGACGCAGAACCGAACCCGTTGGCTTCAGACCTGGGAACTGACGGAGTGGTGCTTGCCCCGGTCGCCTTTGCACCTGACGACGGCGTGTCAAGCCTTTTGAATTGATCCGGCGTTCTCTGGATGTCCAACTGGCCCTGAGGCCCATCGGTAAGATAGAGCTTGCTCTCATTCGCCACGCTGTCGTCTTGGTATTCCAACGTCGAGGTGTCATCTCCATTGGCGCGCCGCCTCTCGATAATCAGCTTGCGAATTGAGGCTCGCGGAGTGAACAAGTCAGACGCCAAGATGGCATCGTCTGCCCGAGTCGTGAAAACGACCGAGTTGTTAGGAGAAGACGCTGCTGCCGCTGCTGGTGGTCGAGGGCTTGCGTCGGAATCAGTTCCAAAGGTGATTCTAGTTGCCGCAGGAGACCTCGGGCTTGAGCCAGAGACAGCGCGAGTAGCACTGGGGCGGGCGACTGACGTGGAGGATTGCGCGCTGCTTCCATTTGTGCTACTGTTGATGCTGTTGGACGCGAACAGCGGACGGGGCGCAAGCTTGTAGGCGGAGAGCGTGGGGCGCGATTTCTTATTATTGGCAGACAGTGGGGTCGCCAATGGGCTTCCGTTGGTTGATAATCCTCCAGCACCAGAATTGGACGCGCCAAGAGTGCTTTGAAACAGAGGGTTCGATCCATACGGGTTCTGGTCGATTGACACTACTAACGAATTTGCTTGTTGTTGTGTGCCGCCAAGCTGGGCCTGGCTGGCGCCTCCAAACAGTCCTCCTCCAGTGTTAGCAGCACCCTGGCCACCAGACAAGCCCGTTGAGTTCCCACCAAACAACCCGCCCCCAGTCTGACCAGTCTGTTGAGTTTTGTTTAGCCCTCCAAACAGCGGATTCCCTGAAGATGCAGTTGCGGTGTTGTTTCCGGCTCCTCCTCCGAAGAGACCGCCTCCAGTGGTCGCGGGTTTAGACCCAAACAGCCCGCCAGAGCTAGTGGTGTTAGCATTGTTGCCAAATCCAAGTCCACCGCCGGTGCTAGCAGTATTGGAAGCGCCACCAAACAACCCACCAGTAGATGCTGCAGGCTTCTGACCAAACAATCCGCCTCCGCCTGCTTGAGCATTGCTCTGAGCATTGCTTCCGCCAAACAAGCCTCCGCCAGTATTGTTGGTCTGATTACTATTGTTGTTGTTGTAGTTGTTGGACCCAAACAGGCCCCCTGAGCTAGCATTGTTGGCTCCGCCAAACAATCCAGTGCCCCCCCCTGCGTTGTTAGTCTGGTTCGCGTTGTTTTGGCCAAATAAACCTCCGCCAGTGGAGCCTTGGTTGGCGTTATTCTGGCCAAACAGGCCCCCAGAGCTTGCATTGTTCTGAGAGCTGTTAGATCCAAACAGACCACCTCCACTGGTAGTGCTTGTCTGATTGTTGGACCCCCTAAAAAGCCCACTAGGCTTGTTAGCATTGTTTTGGCCAAACGCGTTCGACGTGCCAGGGTTTGATTGGCCGAAGAGGCCACTTCCCGAGTTTGCCGTCTGGGTGCTGTTGCTACCTCCAAACCCAAATGCCGGCTTGTTCGCACTGGCATTGGCATTGGAATTGTTGTTACCACCAAAGCCGCCAAACCCAGTGGTGGTGTTGGAGTTGTTGCTGGCGGAGCCAAAAGGGGACGAGTTGGTGTTGTTGCTGTTGCTTGCACCAAACAGGCCACCCCCTCCGCTGTTATTTTGCGCATTGTTGTTGGATCCAAACAGCCCGCCGCCGCCAGAGGCGTTGTTATTTGACGCGCCACCGAATGGGCTAGTGTTGGCTCCAGAATTGGCGGTCGAGCCAAATCCAAATCCTGCCGGCTTATTCTGCTGGCCGAACATACCGCCACCAGTGGTAGCGCTGTTGCTATTGCTGTTTTGGCCAAACCCTCCACCGAACCCGGTGTTTGAATTGCTATTGTTTTGGCCGAAACTCGAGCTTCCAGTGTTTGAGGACCCAAAGGGGCTGGCATTGGCTGGTTTTCCAAAGAGCCCTCCGCCAGACTGGTTGGTATTGTTGTTGGCAGAACCAAACGAGGATCCAAAACCGCCTGATTGCTGGTTCTGGTTAGTGTTGGACCCAAATAGTCCGCCTCCGGTGGAAGCATTGCTGGCATTGTTGGCCCCAAACCCGCTTACACCGAACCCAGTAGAGCCAGCGGCAGTGCCCGACCCTCCAAATGGCGAGCTAGAAGTTTGCTGTTGGCCAAACGGACTCGATGCGGTCGCCGAGGTGCCAGTTGCTCCTCCTCCATTGCCATACCGGCGATTGGCCCTGTAGTCCTGCCATCTCAGTTCTTCGGGGGAGAAGTTCTGATACTGTGGCATGGCACTAATGCTTTGGTAGCTGTTTGTGGCTCCGGCAGAGTTGATTTTGGTAGAGTCTTTCTCCTGGAATGGTTCAAACGGCACAATTGCAGTTCCCTGCTCGCCCCCGCCAGCTGCATTGCCGCCGCCGATGGCCGAGCCAAACGCTCCTCCGCTTGGGCTAGACCCAAACGCGTTGGAAGCTCCAAAGCCGCCGGTCGTAGCCTGGCCAGGAGTGGAAGTCGCGGATGATCCAAACATGCCTCCAGAAGCCGGCTTGGCCCCAAACAGCCCACCGCCAGAACCCCCAGGCGTATTGGTGTTGGCATTGGCAGTGTTAGATCCAAACGCGCTTCCACTGTTGGCCCCACTGAACCCGCCAAATCCAGACGCTGCCTGGTTATTGCCCGCCCCAGATGACCCAAAAAGCCCCGCACCGGCGCCAGACGTGTTTGTGTTGGCATTGGCATTGTTCTGGCCAAACAGGCCGCCGCCACTCGATGCCGCGTTCGCGTTGGATCCAAACATGCCTCCTGATGGCGCTCCAGTTTGCCCAAACGCGCCTCCGCTAGGAGCGGACGAATTGTTAGACGAGCCGAATCCAAACCCCCCTGTGTTGTTGTTGGTGTTTGAAGCCCCGGAGGAATTTCCGCCAAACGACCCAAATGCAGTCCTGTTTTGACCGAACATAGTTCCTACCGCAAGCGTATGCTAGTTAGTCCCAGAAGCTCGATAATGACGTCGCGTGCCCTGCTCCTGTGTTGCGGTCGCGCCTGAAGTGGATGCACCAGTACTGGAATATTAGCGTCAAAGTGGTGCCTGGTATGATTCAGCCATTCATTTTTTTTCGCTGCAGGTAATCTTCACGTGTCTGTCACGTGCACCAGACGGAGGCAGATGAGTTAGCTTGTAGTGACCGGCTCCAAGCACGCAGCAGCAGAGAGGGGCAGTGTCCTGAATTTAAAGCGAGTTTGTGGCGTGCATCGCGTGAGGGCTCTCAGTATAATTTTAGTGAATTATGGTGCAATCGCTACAGATCGCGTCTCGTTGTCTACGGGTATCCGGTGTGGAATCTAATTACGATGCACAAAGGATGGCACGGCGCGATTGGGCAGTAGTTCGAGCGAGTATGAGTAGTCGACGTAGAATCTGCAAAACCCACCTAACCCACCTGAGAGATAGAGACAATCGCTGCCAGACGGACGGACAGAGCCTTCATCTCCCGGCAACCAGTCCCCGGAGGCACCACACTGACCGAAGCATAGCCACAAAGCATACTCCTTGTACCGTCGCGTCCCGGCCGATTAGTCAGAATCGCTACTCTCTTAGTCACTATCAGCTCGCACATTTCCAAGGCGCGATTCTCAACAATGATGACGACAGGTAGACAATGGAGAAAAAAACGTTATATAAAGACAAGGACGCAACACACATATTGCTCGATCGAAGCACTGCTCCGCATACTAGACCTAGCATCGCAATGTACTGTACCTAACCGACTCCTGACTCCACCAGCCATGTCCGCTTGTCAGAGCGCACACTGCTATCGAGACACGCGGCTGGAGCTAAACGCGACTCCTCTATAGTAGGAGGTAAATGGGCAAAGTGAAATTTCAACTTTTGACGCGTTACTAATGGGAATCAAAGGTAAGTGGGGAGGACAACATGGGGACGCCAACATGGGCTGGGCAAGGGCTAGCCGCAATTAAATACACACGCGGCAACACCCACCGCAACAGCAAAGACTAGGAAGGTACTAACTGACAGGATTGTTTCAAATTATCTCGGATCATGCTCCCACAGCAGTCCGCCAGGCAGATTTCAAGTCCCTGCAAGGGCGAAAGGTGGCGATTGATGCATCAATGTCGCTGTATCAATTCTTGATTGCAGTACGACAACAAGACGGAATGCAACTACAAACAGACAGTGGCGAGACCACGTCACATCTGATGGGAATCTTCTACCGAACTATTCGACTGGTCGAAAACGGAGTCAAGCCATTGTACGTGTTTGACGGCAAGCCTCCAGAAATGAAGAGCGGCGAACTGGCCAAGCGACTTGTCAAACGAGAGGAAGCCGAAAAGTCCCGAGAAGAGATTAGGGAGACAGGCACTGCCGAAGACATTACCCGATTTGAAAAGCGGACAGTAAAAGTGACTCGAGAACAAAACGAAGAGGCCCAGAAGTTGCTTTACCTAATGGGCATTCCGTACATTGTTGCCCCTGGCGAGGCCGAAGCACAATGTGCAGCGCTGGCACGCGCCGGCAAGGTCTACGCTGCCGGATCCGAGGATATGGATACCCTGACGTTTGGTACGCCGGTGTTGCTCCGGCACCTCACTGCGGCAGATCAAAAGAAGATGCCCGTAACGGAGATTTACCTGGACAAGGCCCTAGAGTTGCTAGAGTTGAACAAGGACCAATTCATCGACATGTGCATTCTTCTGGGATGCGACTACTGCGAGCCCATCCGCGGGATTGGCAAGGTGACGGCGTACAAGCTGATCCAAGAGCACAAAAGCTTGGAGAAGATTATCGAATCATTAGACTCGAAGACCGGATCAAAGATCAAGGTTCCGGACGATTGGCCCTATGTCGCGGTGCGAAAGCTGTTTCACGAACCCGACGTTGACAGTACCACGGAGTTCAAGTGGGAACAACCCAGGGAAGAGGAATTGGTCGATTACCTTGTCAAGGAAAAGGGATTCTCTGAAGATCGGGTTCGGTCTGGGGCGGCTAAGCTCAGAAAGGGATTCAAGACCGTCCCACAAGGACGATTGACCGACTTTTTCAAGCCGGCTGCTAATGATCCCAAAAAGGCTGCAGAGATTGCCAAGCGCAAGAAGGCCGACAATGACAAGGCCCGGGCTGCAAAAAAGTCAAAGCTAAGTAAGCGCAAGTAATGGACCGGTGCAGGCCACGCACAGGGTACCAAATGCCGATGCCCAGACAAGGCCCCTGACTACCGTCTCGAGACCCAATTCCGCCCTGTCAGGGGCTCAGGGGTAAAAACGAGGTCCGCATTCCTTCAATCGAAGAATCTGAAGGCTGTAGAGAGAGACGTCATCGTCAAGTTCTAGTAACAAGAGATTCGAACGAGAATCTGTCTAGACTCCCTAGAGGTTAGTGACGACACCGCGGTCAAAACCCGAGATTGTGGGTCTGTTTGCATTTTACCAAGTATGGAATCGAGAAGCAATCTCAAGTTTTTTTTTCTTACATCTGGTCAGATGGGTTCATCCATACTGCTGCGTCCAATCATAGGTGGATCGGGCCAATCGTAGCCCCATCAGCTAGCTCTTCCTCACCATCCGGCGGCTGCCTTCCCCCCACCCACTTCGTGCTTGCCCGATCTGGCATCCCCTTACACGATCTGTACCCTACTGCAGGTACACCCTCCCGCGACATCAGGGCCCACAACCATCAGGCACGAAAGAGCTGATCCTTAGTCGGTATGAAGGACGGGGAAGCCCCTTTCAAACGTTCTGCCCCAAAAGCTGTAGGTTCACCACGTCCGCTACATTTTTGCAGTCCTTGATCTATCTGCATTCACGGCGGTTGGTGATCTCCCCTGAGTTCCCCGGATGACTGTGGGCAGATACGCAGTCGTGGAGGGTTCATTCCTTTAACGATCTGGCCCAAGGCAGGGACAAAATACGCTTGTAGCTCCTGTCCAGGCAAAGATCGACCGGCTCACTGCAGTGGTGCTAGTGTACATGCAGCGAGAGCGAGAGAGCGAGAGCGGGAGCGGACGGGAGAGAGGATACGAAGCGGTGCGAAAAGGTGGGGTAAAGGACACCTACACGGGACAGGGACCTTTACCAAAATTCAAGCTGGGACCGGTGCCCAGTGCCCTCAGAGACTTGGGGGAGCCTCTTAATGAGATCAGAACCAATCCCCGGACCGGCTACATGTTAGCAGATTCGGTTACCGCTCTTGGTCAGAACGATTGTACGTCCCGATCGAATGTGGTTAAGGTTGGGGGTCAGGTCTCGGTGTCAGTGTCGGATAGCCATTGAGCGAAATCTTGCAGAAAGCAATGTGGATCGATCCCAGAGTCTGGAACACGACTAAATTGGGAGGAGAATTGATCTGCTTAGGATAGCCAAACTCCATCATGACAGTTGATCGGACCAATTTTGAGTGAGCCTTGTTGAGAGCGAACAAAATACAAATTCCTCAACCGATGAATCGGTAGATTCCAATGGTGCCCGCACAGCAACGTCGCAAACTATAAATTGCGGACCAATTCGCATAGTTAAATCCCCAGAAATCATCTCTCCAAGCTTCTTCTCTAAAGACATCCATTCGCTTTACCCACTCTCAATCACAATGAAGTTCACTGTTGCTGCCATTGCCGCTGTCTCTGCTGCTGCCGCCGTCGCTGCCCCTGCTGGCCTTGACGGACTCCCCAAGTTCACCGGAACTGCCAAGGGAACCATTGACTGCAACACCACCACCAAGAAGTGCACTGTCTCTTGCGGACCCACTCTTGGCGAGGCCTGCAACTTGGTTGCCGCCTTCGACTCTGTCTTCTACGGAATTGAGGCTCTTGCTGGCTCCACTGTCGACTGCACCCAGGACGGATGCACCGTCACCTGCCCTGTTGACGGCACTGCTTTCTGCACTGCCAACGAGGCCATTGGAACGTTTGACTCTGTCTTTGCTGTCGGTGAGACCATTGTCATCAACGGTCTTAACAACTTCATCTCTGGAGGTGGATCTTCTTCCCTCTCTGGACTTGGACTCTAAGAAAATTACTCACTCTTCCATACCTTAGTTAATGCCATAAATTAATACCTCATTGAGCACTGACGACGAGAGCGATAGGCGAGAGCGATAGTATATATATAGCTTGCCAAGGTTGCGACTCACGTCGGAGTCGAGTATCTATAGTCATCGTTGGCTATATTATTTATATCTGGGTAGCTAAGTGACTTCGTGGTGTTTGGTGGTGATGGTGGCCGCTTTGTCGTTCTCGGTGGGATCGGTGATCCGACATTTTTCAGGTTCCGATAGCGCCTAAGCGGGTACTATGAGAGTTGAAAATGACGGGTGGAACTTTTATAGAGCGGGAGGAGCTAATGTGTTGCTGTGGAGTCCAAAGCACCCTGGTAAACTGTTAAGGCTACGTAGGAAGATCGCGTCGAATCCCAGTGCTCAACAGGTGATTACGTTTTATCGAGAGCGAATATGGCCAGCTTTCGCGGAGGACGCAGTTGAAATGGAACTGGTCCAGGTCGATCCAGCAGTCTATGAATCAAGCGCTTTGAAGGGATGGGAAGTACAAGACGACGGATATGGGATCTTGGTTGAGTTCGCTTTGAGCACGCCTATTCAATCGGCCCTTGGGTATGATTCTGATTCTGATCCTGCTCCTGGCGCTAGGTGTGCAGCTGGAGTACGCGTAGAGCAGAGACCGCTCCCGGCGGGCGGCGAATCGATTTGCATTGAGTTCAAGCCCAAATGGCTGCTGCTGCCTCCTGATCACCTCGACGCCGTCAATTGCCGGACATGCGCTTACAATATCAAGCGGGCCAGGTCCTCGTTCTGTCCACTAGACCTTGGGTCTGGGGAAGAGGGCGGAATAGCCCGGGCAATTGTCGCAATGACGGCGTTTGACTGCACCACAACTCGTGTTTTGACAAAGCTACTACTCACATCTAAAGTGTTTGATCGGCTCAAGACACTACAAGCCCTAGACAGTACAGGAATCAGCGCCCTGGGTACCGTAGACGACGACTTTCTTACCGCAATGGCCGCTCGCGACTGCAGCATCGTCATTGAACTTTTAGACTCGAACCCGGCCAGCACACGTGCCAGGACTGGACCTCCAGCGCCCGGAGTACTAATTGACGGGGTCTATTGCCGGCTCAAGGTAATTGATATCGATCTCAAGCTCAATCATCCTGCTAAGCGGGCTCATTGGCTCGAGCTGGATCGGTCTCTCGGTCAGTACTACTCGATTCCCCAGGGAATTTGCCGCGCCGACAAGACACGCAAAAATCAATCTTAAAGCCTGTCCCGAAGCCTGAAAAATTGGACGTGGACCGGCAAAATGGCAGTAAAAGACGCAGTGAGAGCTGGGAACAAGCAGTTTGTAAGGACGTCTGGCCTCAGATACGTTGTCGGAAGTCACGTCAGTGTTGCGGACGGTATTTACAACTCAGTGGACAACAGCGTCAACACCGGTGGAAACGCGTTTGCCATCTTCCTAAAGTCACAGCGGCGATGGACCTCCAAGCCATACCCACCCCAAGACGTCAAGAAGTTTATCGATCTGTGCAGCCAGCAAGGATATGACCGACGCAAGCACATTCTTCCCCACTCATCGTACCTCATTAACCTCGGCAACCCCGATGACGAAAAGAGAGACAAGGCAATTGGGGGGTTTCTAGACGACCTGAGTCGGTGTGAAGAGCTAGGGATTGGACTGTACAATATCCACCCGGGCTCAGCCATGGAGGGAGACAAACGGCAGGCGATTGAGCGCATTGCCGACGGCATTAACCGCGGCCATAAGCAGACTGAGTTTGTGACGGTCGTGCTTGAGAACATGGCTGGCCATGGCCGAATTATTGGGTCTACTCTCGAAGACCTGAAGGACATTATCGAGTTGGTCGAAGACAAGTCTCGAATTGGAGTGTGTATTGACACCTGCCACACGTTTGCTGCTGGCTACGATTTGCGAGACGAAGATGCATTTACAAAGTTTTGGGATCAGTATGACAAACTTGTTGGATACAAGTACTTGCGAGCGATCCATCTTAACGATTCAAAGGCACCATTGGGTAGCAATCGCGACCTGCATCAGAGCATTGGCTGGGGATTCTTGGGATTGGAAACGTTCCGACTGGTGATGAACAAGCCGGAGCTAGAAGGGCTACCAATGGTCTTGGAGACGCCGACTGAACCGCACAAGGATGTGTCCGAATTGCGGGGAGACGAAATTAAGTTGCTGGAATGGCTCATTGGGCGGTCTAAGGATGACAAGGAGTTCTTAGCGAAGCAAAAGGAATTACAGGATCTGGGGGCAAAGGAGCGGGCAGAGCATCAGCAAAAGTATGACTCCAAACAGGCAAAGGACAAGGGCAAAGACAAGGCCAAGACAAACAAGGCTCAGCGAACTTTGAATTTCCAGCCCAAGCCCAAGCCCGAGCCGCAAGACGAGGAGGATGAGGGCACAAGGAAAGTACCCAAGAGACGCCAGAACGAGTAGGAAGGTAATGACGATGGGAATTGAGCCGAGCAGATTCTGATTATCGAAATTGCAAAATCTGCGCTCACTACGCCTGCTTTGCTCTCTTTGCCGCATTTATCTATTGTGCGCTCGCTCTTCAACCCCCATTTCACATTTCACCATTTATACTCGGGTTGTCTCACACGCCCCAAATCGCACTAGCCGTGCGATCGCTCTCACAAGATAAGGTGGCGGAGGGTCTTTAGACACTGTAAATAGACGCTTCTGAAGGGAAGTTGCATTGGGACTTTTTAGTAGGTCTCTTTATTAACAGTTCCTGGCGGTTTGTGCGCTTTTATTGGTAGACTTTGTGCGCTGCATCGTCACCTCAGACACGACTGTGGCTTGTGAAGAGTCTAACAAGCAACTGATTCTCCTTTGCTACTGATTCTCATTTGCCCGGTTTGGTCACAGTCTAGAGGTTTTGCTGTTTAGTGCTAGCTTCTGATTTGCTAGATAGGCATCGCAACGACGGCCTCAAAACGTTCGGCGGAATCTGCGGCCTCTCCTCCTCATAAGAGGCGTGCAGTTGTGTCGGGGGCTGGTAGCGAGATGACGGTGAATGACCCCATGTCCGAAAAGGCAGACATATCAAACGGCAACGGAACGTCGGCGTCAAATGGCCAGGGACAGGGCCAGACTGCCGGCGATGGTGGTGGTGACGGTAAATATCATGGATTTGACTCCGCTGAGATCACCAGACTTGTGATTCAGACCTTGCATGGACTAGGGTACGAGAATGCTGCCCAGACTTTAGAAGCGGACTCTGGCCTGTCGATTGAGACGGCACAAGTGCTGCAGTTTCGAGACGCCATTGCCCAGGGCAGCTGGCAGGAAGCAGAGGATTTGCTTGACGGTCTCGAGATCACGTCGGTGTCTGACAGAACTGAAATCAGCTTTCGCATCCGTCGCCAGCAATACTTGGAATTGTTAGAATTACAGCGCATGCCAGAGGCACTGGCGGTATTGAGGACCCGGTTAACGCCACTAAATTCGAACAAGGACGAGCTCCATAACCTGTCTCGATTGCTAATGTCATCAATTGATGACATCAAGGCTACCGCCGACTGGGATGGCGCCAAGGGCCAATCGCGAACTAACCTCTTTTTGACGTTGCAGGCATTTTTGCCCGCCTCAGTCACCTTGTCGCCTCATCGGCTAGCGACGCTGCTGGAGCAAGCCCAGAATTTGCAGTTTAGGTCGTCAAACTACTGGATGGATCCAGCCCAACCATTTTCGCTGTACAAAAACTTTGTTGGTGACCGACGCTATTTCCCCACTACAACCAAGCGAGTACTTGAACATCACGACGAAGTGTGGTTCCTCGAGTTTTCCCATAACGGCAAGTACCTTGCATCATGCTCTGCTGACAAGAGAGTTATCATTTGGGACGTTGAGAAGGAGTTTGCTGTGCATACTGTGCTCCATGGGCATACTAGGGGCATTATCTATTTGAGTTGGTCTTGGGATGACCGATACTTGCTTAGCTCTGGTGAAGACGGGCGTGCGGTGGTGTGGGACGTGCTCGCGGCCGAGAGTACTCGAGTGGTCAGTGAGCATACAGAAATTGTGGGGGCGTGTTCATGGATGCCCAATAGCCTGGAGTTCATCACCGGCTCTCCAGACAAACAACTGCTTCTGTGGGGGATCGAAGGCAAGGTCATCCATCGATTCCCTGGAATCCGAGTCATGAACTTGGCAGTGACGCCCGACGCCAAAAAATTAGTGGTGCTGTCGAATAAGAAGGTCATTCATGTTTTTGATTTGGAGACCAAGGATCAAATTACCGAGATCCAAATGCATCAAGAACTAACGTCAGTCACGATTTCTAAGGATTCGAAATATGCATTAATCAATGTCAAGCCAGACGAAGTACACTTGTGGGATCTCAATTCGTACCGCATTGTGCGCAAGTACGTGGGCCAGCTACAAAAGGAGTTTGTTATTCGGTCTTGCTTTGGTGGCGTGGACGAACAGTTTGTGCTCAGTGGATCTCAGGATAACCATGTCTATGTGTGGAATCGGCATACTGCAGAGCTCATTGAGACCTTACCCGGGCATCGGGGATCGGTAAATTGTGTTCGATGGTCGCCCACGCATCCCAGGATGTTTGCTTCTGCCGGTGATGATGGAAAGATTCGCATTTGGGGACCGCAGGTTGAGGCCGAGACCGAAAATGGTAGCTGATCTGTAGACAACATGGATCAATCTATAGTAATCCTTAGCAATCAAATAAGCCCGTTAATTTTGGCCCAATTGTTATCAGGGGGGCCGGCAAACACGCCAGTCGGGTCATTTTGGGCACGAACTCGCTTCCATTGAGTGAGATTCTCGCCAAACCACTGCTCCATAACTGGACTGAGGCCTCTCATTTGCCCATCACTAGCTTTGGTCCCTGCGGGGAGCGGGTTAGTGCCCAAAAAGTTCTTTGCCCAGTGAGGCTTGCCTCCGTTAGCAGCTACTACGGTCTCAAACTGTTGATACCACTTGTCAACATCACAATTGAGCCCAAAAGGCCGGTACATTGTGGCGTTTAGGTACAGGGTAAGGGCTGATTCGGGAACTTTGCGGGATCCTCGGGGCACGCTAGGGAATTCTAGTTCGGGAGTGACGTCTAGCAGTGGACGCAGCTCGTTGCCGGGGATGGCTCCGTACTCAGGTACCTTTTCGAGGGCACCAGTGTCACCAGTGTGGGTGGTGTTTGCAATGCGGACTTCGAACGGAGAGTGGACAAAGAATTGGCCCTTAGCAGCGGCGTCATCAATGATCTGGTCAAATTGCTTCATGACGCGTCGACCATTGGACAATGGCAGTGCCCATTCATTGACAAACTGGCTAAACAGACAGTCCATGTTATGACCCTTGACGCACTCAAAGACGACAGGCTCACCTTTGTTATAGGTATCCTTGTATCCATACTGCAGGCCGAAAGCAAACCTCTCAATGTACGGAGTGAGCCAAGGGGCGAGTTTGACCGCGAACAGCAGTGCGGCCTGATACAAGAAGCGACGAATGGGGTTCTGGAAGTACGAACTGGCGTTCTCATCGGGGGCCTTTTGAGACTTTTCCGCCCGCGACAGCACGACCTGCTTGGCGTACGGGAACCACCACACTCGCACAAACTCCTTCGACGTCCAAATGTCGTCCCAGAGCTCGTTGACAAATCGATCGAACGACACCACCTCGTTGATGGTCTCGAGGGTGTAGACAGGGACTGCCCGGATAGTGACCTCAGTGATGATTCCAAGCTTTCCTAACGACACCATTCCAGCACGAAACGTATCGGCATTGTCCTTCGCCGAGCACTTCACCACTTCCCCTGACCCAGTCATGATTGACAGGTCGACCACTTGCTGGGACACCAGTCCGTGGAATGCCGAGGACCCGTGAGTGCCAGTTGAAATGAGGCCGGCAATAGACTGATCTGAAATCGATCCAAGCGACTGCAGCGCCAGGCCCTCTTTCGCCAGCACCTCGTTAAGCTCGTAGATTCGCATGCCAGCCTCAACTGTGACGTCAGTAAAGCTGCCTGACGGATCCGGTGAAATCGCGACCACCTGGTTCAGTCTATCCAGGTTCATGAGCCATTGCGACGTCATTGTCAAGTGAGAAGGGGAATGGCCCGATCCCGTCAGCATGATGGTCTTTCCAGCGGCCTTTGCTTCGATAATAGCACCCCGAATCTCGTCTAGAGACTTTGGCTGAAGGTACCTTTCGGGACGACTGTGGAAGGTCCCCGCCCAAGTTCTGTGAACATGGTTAGTTTTGAACATTGCAACAGGCTCGCGCTAACCAGACGAGCGAGATCAAAGCGGCCGAGTCAACGTGGGAGCAAAGTTTGGGAAGAGTTGATCAGTTAGTGGTGGCCTGACGGATCAAATTTCAGCGATCGGCAATCAGATAAAACCGGCCCCGAGGCAGTGGAAGAGGAAAGAAATCGCAAAGTCGCAGCCGAGCGAGAAGCCGAGACTGGTCGGGGGCAGAGGAGGAGAGACGGCGGGGGTGAGGAGGGGAGGGCAGTCGTGAGAGGGGGTAGAGCAGTGGCGGAGGCGCCGTGAGGAGTCGACTGGATCAAAGAACGTCGGTCTTCAACAGCTCTCGGGTAAAAGCGGCTAGTAACGCCGGAACGCCATTGCACGTGACTGATCCGATCCCGCGCGCGGTCAGATACGACTGGCGCGACAGAGATAAGGTAGGGACGCGTTAGGCTGGACTCGCGGTGGATGAAAAGATATAGACGGGAGTCGCGAGCACCGCGGAAATGGAAGGGCAATAGGGGTTTACGGCAGTTTGCAGATCAGTCTGAATACAGCATTGTTGGTGGTGGTGGTGGTGGCGGCGGCATTGATTTCTCCCGCCATGGAGTCAAGGATTTGACGGTGTCGGATGAAACTTTTGCGGTCGCTCGGGAAGCGTGGGAGCTCAAGGATCCACGACAAGCACAGCAAGCACAGTCACAGTCACGAGAGGCACTTGACCTAGTATCAAACGGGGTTCTTACCGGGTCAAGATTGCATGACGGGCTTACTGCCGACGAGCACGCTGGACCTGAGAAGCATGGGCCTAGGTCTCTTCGGGACGTTGCGGCGAGATCGTTAGCGCTATCCGCGTCGGGATCGCTTGACTCTAACCTGCTGCAAGCAGGGTCATGGAAAGTGTGGAAAAGCGTGTGGGACTGGATATGCAGACTAGAGCTCGACAATTACATGGTGTTCTGTCTGTTTGCGGCGCAATTCAGCCAAGAGAAATCTTTCGAATGCCATCCTCAGACCTATCTTGCTCAGCACCACGACGGCCCCCGCAAAGTCTGGCTGGAGGCTGCGGTGACTCGGAGAAGCCATCGAATTGAGCAGGTGAGCGCGGAGGCGGTAGCAGCGGCATCAATACACGCATTGACGCTATCGGCATTAAAGTTCAATCACCTGGTGATTTTGGACCTTAGTGGGTATACTGGGACGGCGGTCGCGGTGCCGTGGCAGCAATTGTACCTTGAGGCTATGAAAATCCATACCCTAGTGGCAGTGGATATTTCAAAGCCGGCGTCTCGAGGCGACTGTATAAGGCCAAGCACGGTGCGAGCATGGGGGCTTGCATTAGACTACGGATGGAAGGATTTGCGAGTTGCGTGCCTGGGAGGGCATTCTACCGTGGACCAATCTGTGCTGAGTCGACTGGCCGACAACCGCTTGGCGAGCCTGGAATATATCGAGGCAGCCCAGCGGGACCTGCCAAGCACCATATCAGAATCTTGGCGACCCACGCGGGTGTTATGTGGGCATTCACTGGGCCGCAAGCTCGTATATCTAGAGCGAAAAAATATCAGTCCTGCGTCCGCCCAGACCACCGCCGCCAAGTCTCAGTCCCGGTCCCGGACCATAAGGCGGATCATGATGGAGTACCATGTCCAACCGCCCGGGCCATCATTGACGTCCCCCCAGATGGTTTCCAGGGTGTCCGGGGCGGGTCCCCGGTTGGATCCCGGGGTAGTAGGGATTGTACGTCGACCACCGCCACAGGCCCAACTTCCCGCCAATGCCAGCCTGAGACAGGGAGTTGATAGCCCTGGCGGCTCCGAGATGAGACAAGATAGACAGCATGGGCAGGCGGATCTCAATTCCCGTAGTTGCAAACGACGCAAGGGCCTGAGACTAGATGGAAGAGGTAATCTGATCTAGTGATCTAGTCCACGACGAGTTACACCCGCCAGTTACAGATCATCCACTGCATACGCAGCGACGGTGCAGAATGAGTACTCAGCCTCGATGACACCCGGCGAGGTTTGTGGCCAGTCCACGGCCAATCCACGGCCAATCCACAGCTAATCCACAGCCAATCCGCGGTCAGTCCGCGGTCAGTCCACAGCTAATCCACGGCCAGCTCACGGCCAGTTCACGGTCAGTTTGCACCACCTTATGGTGGCACGTGGATCCGCCGCCTATCAACGGCCAGCTATAGCAGCTTACCAGTCTGGTGAGGGTAATCTCCCGCACTGCCCGTCATATCCCGGGGTTTCCCGCCTTGGATGGTTCGCGGGTTCCCGTGGCTCCTGGGGTCGTAACTAGTGGCTGCAATAGTGCGATTCGATTCTCCATTTTGTCTGCAAGCGCAACCACTCTGAGAGCCGACCGACGACCCCGACGACCCGTGGCTGTATAGCGCAACGCTTAGCGACTTAGTGCCTAGGTTAGCGCCTGGCCTTCATGCATTGCTCTGCACCCTTCCTCTGCGTGTCCCCTATTTCATAGCCAACGATGCCTCAGTATACTCTCACTCGTCCGTCCCATTCCTTTTTTTGCCTGTTGCCCGTCCGCTCCCATCTACAGACTGCAGCCAGATAACGCTGAGACCAAAACACTATGCGTAAAACACCGATGCGTAGGCCGCAGTCCCAATAGCAGGCAGATCTTCTGCGTGCCCGTTGATGCTCTTGTCAACATGTTTCGCAAACACTTCCATTTCGTATTTTCCTTCTACGGCCCGACCTTATTCCTATTCCAAACCTTCCTTTCTCAAACCACCCCACCGCCGTCCCGCGGTGTTCCTAACTTCGGGGCTTTTTGTTGCCCACTTTCGTCTCTTGGCTATGCTTCCTGTTTCCTAGTCTGTCATCCTATGGTTTGTACTGTAAGCAGAGTCTGAGCACAGAATTTTTTTCTTCTTTGCGGTTCCCTGACCCCCTCCCATTGGGCTGGGCTTCCCATGCCCTATTCGTGTCCCACGTTTTTCAGTCCTCCAGCCCAACTCGCGACCGTTGGATCGCCGGTCACAGACCTCAATGGTAATTGATTGGCCCTCGTACTCTAACGGGGTGTGTGTGGCCAGATTTGTGCTTCCTGCGCTTGGACGGAGGATGGAGGGAGCTGAGACATGTCTTAGCAATGTCTCACCCAGCCGCGTCGAACCCCAATTCCATCGCTGATGTCCAGTTCTTTTCCCCACGTGGTGGAGCCGTTAGGGGCCCATGGTTGGCGCCAAGCCGCACCGACGCTGAATCCAGGACACAACGTGGGGTGTCGCGACAAGTCCCATTGGCTACATGTGGGGTAGGCCGATTCGAACAAAGTTGGAGAAGAAGCCGGCCAAAAAAAAAAGAATTTGGGGCGTGTGTGCCCACGGTCGACAGTTTTAGTGGAGGAAAACCGATGTCTCGCTGCAAGTGGGGCCACCACTAGGTGGTATATAAACAGACCCCAATCTCCTATATCCACGCATCTTAGGACCAAACATCTTAGGACCCGAATTGAAAAAAAAAGGACCTCCGAACTGGACATTGGCTGTCTTCGGTTGTTCATCAAGTCAGTGGACACTTTTTTTTTTTGTTTTTGCCATTACAGGTAACACTAGTTGGCGAATCCCCCTACCCCTTAAGGTTACCGGATAGTTTTAGTGGTCTCGTTTAAGAGGAACAAGCTAGACAAAAATGGTTCACCACGACCCCATTCCTGGTGAGATTCCCGTGCCTCACGGTGTCCAGGACTACGACACCATCGACGACCAGTTGGTTGAGAACTTGGACTTCGTCCCTGGCTCCGATAAGGATGAGAAGGCCATCTTCGACCGAATCCTCAAACCGGCCGATTCGTACACCCCCGAGGGTGTCTACTGGGCCGACTTGCCTCTGATGAAGCGAGCTTCTTTTGTCACTGCCGTAGACAATGCTGAGACCAAGCGGGAGTTGTCCACCATTTGGGCAATGTTCAAGAAGGACCCTCTGTCGCCCATTTCTTGGTACTTCCGAAACGCCGTCCTTCCTGGTGCCGGTCTTGGTCTTGAAGGTTACGTGCTGTTCTCCATTGGTAACAACTCCCCAATGTTCCAGGCCGTTTGGCCCGAATGCTGGTCCAAGTACAAGGTCTGCAACAAGCAGTGGGTTGCCGCTGTCTCTTACATGCAGACCATTGGTATCATTGTTGGTCAGATTCTCGTCGGTCTTATCGGTGACGGTATCGGACGACGATTCGGTCTGATTCAGGATGCCTCCATCATGTTCTTGGGTTTGGTCATGTTGACTGCTTCGTGGGGTACTTCCCTTAACGGATGGGTTATCTGCTACGCTTTCTCTCTGTTCTTCTACTCCATTGGTGTCGGTGGTGAATACCCCATGACTGCCACCTCCGGTATGGAGCGAGGCACCAACTCCGCTGGTGTATCCAGCTCTGAGGACCGTCTCCACCGAGGCCGAAAGGTCACCATGGCCTTCCTTATGCAGGGTTGGGGTCAGTTCTTCAACCAGGTCATTCTGATTCTGCTGCTCATCATCTTCCACCACGGTTCGGGTAACCCCCCTTACTCCAAGCTGGCCGTTCAGTGGACTTTCCGCATCTCCTTCGCCATTCCTGCCGTTGGAACTCTGTGGCTGGTGTACTACCGTATCTTCAAGATGCCTGCTCCTTCGCGAGAGCTCGAGAAGTTCCGTGCCCGAGCCAAGGTCACTGGTTATGATGTTCACTCGCTCAAGTTGGTCTTGTCCCACTTTGCTCCTCGTCTCATCGCCACCACATTCGGATGGTTCGCCAACGATGTCTTCTTCTACGGAAACAAGATTTTCCAGGGTAATTTCATCAAGATTATTGTACCATCTGGAAACACTCTGATTGTCGGATGGCTGTACAACCTGATCAACATTGGTGTCTCTCTCTGCGGTTATTACCTCGCGTCGTTCCTCATTGACCACAAGTTCTACGGACGAAAGAATATGCAGCAGGTTGGCTTCCTCATGGATTTCGTTCTCTTTGTTATCCCTGCCTTCCACTTCAAGTACTACCGAGAGCCCCATCACATCAAGGCTTTCCAGGCCATGTACTTCCTGTCCTCGTTCTTCAACCAGTTCGGCCCTAACGCTGTTACATTCTTGGTTGCCGCCGAGGTCTACCCCACCCCCGTCCGAGCCACCGCCCACGGTCTTTCCGCTGCTGCTGGTAAGCTTGGTGCTCTGCTCGCCTCTGTCCTCTACAACTACATTGACGACCAGACCAAGTTCTACGTTGTGCCTTGGTTCGGCCTTGCTGGTATGTTCACCACCTGGCTCTTCCTTCCTGAAGTCACTGGTCTCGATCTCCGAGAGCAGGACCGACGATGGGAGTACATCCGAGAGGGCCGTGGACACGAGTACCATGGAATTGCCATCCACCCCCAGCATCTGTCGTGGTGGGAGCGATTCCGAGGTGTCGGAAAGGCTTACGACCCTGAGCTTGACTACAAGCAAAAGGTTGAGGAGATGCGACGAGACTGGCTCGAGAGACAGAAGGCTAAGTTCACTGAGCCTGGTTCCGAGAAGACTCTGGAAGATGAAGAGGAGGCTGGATACTCTCCTGAGATGCACAGCTACTTCCACCGAACTTCTCCCATGATTGTGCCCAACACTCCTCGATCCGCTGCCAACGGCAACAACGAGAAGCTCCCTGATATCGAGCTTCCCGCTTCTGCTCGAAACTAAGGCCTGAGGGCTGTCAGTGGCATTTAATCATTCGTTGTTTGTTTTTGTTTTATTTTAGTATTACGTCCTTAATACCAATGCAATCGGGCTATGTATTCAATTTCATTCCTTGCATAATAGATTATTCTGATTTTTTTCTTGGTTTTTCCTTCGTTCAATTTCTTACAATTATATTATCTGCTGCACTTATGGACTTTAGACTGGTGGTTAGTATTCATAACTGGGTGGGCATATATGAACCCTGATTGTTAGTTAGTCTGAGTGGGTATACCCTGATTGTTAGTTAGTCTCTTGCGCGGAGTCAACTGCCCCGAGCTTGACAGTCTCAGTAAGAAACACAGTCTCGAGAGCGTACCTGTCGGGGTCATATACCGACAAGGACGGGTCTACGTCACCGAACATGGTTGCCCGTTCAAAAGTTGGCGACTGGACTGGCCCATCTCGAGAAATAGAGGTGGGGACATGGATTGTGGCTGAGGGTAGTCCTGATAGGAACAGGTGGATCCGAAATTCATATTGACGAGCAGAGTTGCAGGAATGGAAAGACGGCACAATTCTGCTGTGAGTGTCTTCGGGTAGCATCACTGGTACTCGAATGTCAGCCCGATAGCGGTAAATTTCCGGCTCGCTTGTAATTGAGCCCTTTCTTGGGGGCTCTTCAGACCCGAAGCTGGTGCTGGTAGAGGCATTAGAGATGAGATTAGGGGTTGCAGACGTTGGAATAAGATCTTCCTCATTACCTATTGGCTGCCAATCAATAGCGGCCAAGTCACATTTCTGGGACTTCAGCAGTTCAGTCTCAGTAAATACTGAAGCATCGTCATGCCGGGGATAGTACCACAGCTCAGATTCGTCCGTCCACGACGACGTATGCATGACCAATGTCCTACCGATTTTGGTGACTTCAGGGGGCGGTCTGGACTCGTCGGAAGTGGAGTAGACCAGGTGCAAGTGGACGAAGGCGGGAATGCCAGTCATCGCCAGGTTCAGATTCGGCACATTGAGTGGGCTTATTGCCAATGTCCCCGCCGACGATTTCTTGAGCAGCCCATTCTTCAGCTGCAGTTTCTTGATGATGGGCTCTGGTTCAATCATCATTGGCGGATACGACGGGCACAACCGCAGGTATCGATAATGCTGGACAGCCAGCAAATCGCGATGAGCGCCGCCGGCGCCTGGCTTGGTGAACCGAGCTCTGATTCGGTAAGCATGGACCAGCGATTTTTGCGGCGAGTCGCACGACTCTATTATCATCTCGGCCGGCGAACCAATAGTAGGAGGGAGCTGCAGGTGCATTGGGAGCATGCCACTGTGAGCGCACCGAGATGAGTCAACCACGGTCGGGATGACGAGAGAGAAGCTGAATGAGTACTCTAGACCCCGCCGCAGCACCATGTCTTCCGGGTACGCTTGGGGCTGGACTTGGTACCGGTCAAGAGTCATCGTCTTGACCATGCGAGAGGTCGAGTAGGTCTTGTTACGGCGAATGGTCTGGATCATTTGCAAGTCCACCAGCAGCTCTTCAAACGCGGTGTCCTTGCTTGGGGCAAACACGATTCGCCCTACAATAGCGTCGCCTCTGTTGAATGATTTAGTAGTGGGCCGGTCGACTGTGATGTGCACATCGGACGCAAACAGCGACTTGGGTTCGACATTGTGACCAACGGTTTTGACTGTTCCTCCTGCTGAATATTCGGGAGGGTCCACGGTGACTGTAGACACCCCATCATCCTCTGGCCGAGGGATCTGGGGCACCCGGTCGTACGTAGGGTCGTAGTGCATTGGTACAGCCAACACTTTGCAGTGCACTACAGTAGAGATGCGATGATTACCAGGCCAAAGTCCACTGTGTCGGGCTGTGTCTTTGTAGCAGGTGTTAAAGCAGCCCCCTTGAAATCTGACTCATGATCGGCTACCCGGGGATAACGGGGTAATCTGAGATCTGCGGGGAGGGAGCTTGGGGGTCAAAAGTGGGGTTCATAGGGAGCGAGGCCTACAATTGGAGCTGGAATGATGCTTTGATAAAGAGCACATGGGTTTCTATTGACTGAGCTACTTGGACTTTGAGAAGAGCCTTGGAGTGTAAACATCGGACATGTGCTGTGGATCTGGACGGCCCAAGTGCACCCGGGTTGTTTGGGCGGATGGCGTAAGATTTCGCCTAATTTAATCAGAGGTGGGCAGACCGGAGAAGGGCGAGAGAAGGCTGGTAGAAGGCTCTCAGAAGGCTGTTAGAAGGCCGCTGGAACGTTGATGGAACGTTGGTGGAAGAAGCTGCTCGTGACCGCTGCCAATGGGCGAACGAGAGCGTGGAAAGCTGATGGAATGGTGACAGAACTGTGGGCTCTCGGCCCACTATTGTTGCAGATCTTATTAAAGTGTGAAAGCCGAATGCCAGGGCTGAAGATTAAGATTTTCGGATTGGTCGAGATAGGCAGCACGTCTATCTGGCCTGTGGATCAGTGCAGATCAGCTACTGCACGGCATGAGGAAAGGAGCAGTTCTACGAGCGTCTCGGGAATTACCGTTACAAATGACTGTCGCGGTCATAAGAGATTGATTCGGTACTTGGTAGTACGCTAGCTAAGCCCAGAACCTAGCCTCGGACCCAGCGATAGTAGCCTCGCCATGTACTGCAACTACCCTGCCCTGCCCTCTAGGTAGTGAATTAGAGCTGTGGCTGAAAGTCCGTTAATTGAGCATAAATTTCAGATGCCATTTAGGGACTAATACTGCGTTATTGATACCGCTGTTACCTGCCACTATTTGCCACTATCTGCCACTATTTGCCGCTACTTGCCGCTATTTGCCGCTATCTGCCGCCTGCCGCTACCTGGTACTGCAGATACTACCGATACCACTCAACACCACTCTTTACGCTCTTCAGTCAATCGTCTTGCGTTCGCCCACTACGGCGCGCACCGTTTCTCGGTCCGAAATTACGGTCCGACGGCAAGCGGGGAAAACTCAGATGCCGGCATACTACGGCGCAAGGCTAAGACACTATCTCACCAGGTTCCAACGACCCAAGTGCCAATAACCACCGAACGTTACCGGGAAGTGATCAACATTGAATAGCCAAGATCAGCCCGGGGCAAGAATTGCCATAATCTATAGTGCTGCAACGCGCTTCCCGCTCCCCGTTTCTCGGCTCCCGCTTAGTGCTCTGGCATACGTCCCAGCGTAGTTCCTGACCTGCTTCGGCGGTCTACTCCCCCCACCTGCCTCCGAGTCGACTGAAGCTGGCGTATGCGCTGCAATCTCTCGGTCGGACTCCGACTCCGATCCGTATAGGCGAAGTTGTACGGCCCACTGAAGATAAAAAAATTCAGGCTAAGATCATGCCGATCGCAGGTCGGCCAGGGCCCAACAAACGAGAGACCCAACTGATATGACAACTCGGACCCAAAGGAATTGGTCTCGAGAGAACGACGCAACCTTGTTTCTAACTCAATCGCCCCGTGCTGGTCCCGGTCGCCCCCCTTTCAGCTCCATCCAATTACAGCGACTCTAATTTACTGGTAAGGCTCTGGTAAGGCTCCTTAGTCATCCCCGAAAAATCGTCGGGATTCCGACCGAGAGGGGATCAAGAAAAACCCCGTCCTGCATTGCGGATTGAGGTCGATCTAAAACAGGTACAAATAAAGACCGTCCCCTGTGCCTCGGTGGCGAATCTCCAGTGACGCCTCAGACACGCTGAATAAAGTTGAGCACCATTGAGTTTGCCTGCTGTCAGGTTCATACCCACGAGTTTTTGGTGTCTTGTGTCGCATCACCTAGGATCGGGGCCCTTGTACCACCAAGATTCAGACCATGAGCCGCTCCAGCTCTGACGACTCACCAGACGCTGGGTTGGAAGCAGTTCGGCTGGATTCAAGTAGCTCGGGGAAAGGAACAATTGATGCAAAGTCGGGCAACAATGACAATGAAGTCGAAAAGCTGAAAAAGCCTGGAAGGAGACTGCTGTCCCCGCTAGTGGGGTCTAAGATCCCTCCGATCCCCACTACCCCGGCGAAGTACCCAGAGGTCGATGCGTCGTTCTTGTCCAAGGCGACTTTTGGATGGATTAGTCCGCTTTTGAAGGTAAGAGCCAATGGCGGCGGTAACGGTGGAGTCGTTTCATGGGTTGTGGACTAACTTAGGTCGGATATCTTCGAACCCTGCAGGAAGGCGACCTGTGGACAGTCGAGGGAACTGAAATGTCGGTCAAGGCAATGACGGAAAAATTCGAACAAAACCTGGAAAAGTACCGCGAACGTGCTCGAGAAAAGGCCCGCCAGGAAGGCACATTGTCCGAATACGAAATTCAGAATGTGCCTCTGCCCAAGTATACCCTGCTGCGTTCTCTTAACGACACCTTCTTCTACCTGTGGTGGTCGGCCGGCGCCTCGAAGGTTGTCTCAGACTGCGCAATGGCTACCATGCCGTTATTGACCAAGCGCCTCATTGCCTTCACCACCTACCGCAAATACGAGCCTGTAGGCAAAGGCGTGGGCTACGCATTGGGTCTGTGTGCCGAATTCCTCATCATGTCGTTTTTCCTCAACCACTTTTTCTACCGAGCCATGAAGACCGGTGCGTTTGTGCGGGCGGTCCTCAGTCATACCATCTACAAAAAGTCGCTCAAGCTAAGCGCAAAAGCTCGAATCACTTATACTAACGGAAAACTGACAAACCTGCTTTCGACTGACTGTCATCGCATTGACTTTGCTCTCCAATGGTCGCACTTTGTGTGGGCGTTCCCCGTCTCGATTATCATTTGCCTGGTGGTCGTCATCACTAATATTGGAGTATCGGGATTGGTCGGATTCGCGATCTTGTTCTTGTCGCTATTTGTGGTTGCGTTCTCATCCAAAAAGATGGGCGCGACTCGGGCTAAGGTCAACAAGCTGACCGATCAGCGTGTCAGTGTGATGCGAGAGGTTCTTCAGTCCATGAAAGTCATCAAATTCTATTCGTGGGAAAACGCTTATCGCGAGAAGATTATGGCCATTCGTGTCAAGGAAATGCGAATGGTGAAGAGAATGTTGACTATCCGAAATCTTCTCAATTCGCTGTTTGTATCTGCCCCCACCCTTGCTGGGTTGGTGTCATTTGTTGTCCTGTCCGCAATTGGCAAGACGCTCAATCCCGCAGCAGTATTTTCGTCTCTCACAACCTTCAACATTATTCGAATGCCCCTAATGTTCCTTCCCTTGGGTATTATCACTACCATGGAGGCATTGTTGGCATTAGAACGAATCGAGGGTCTGCTATCGGCCCCAGAATCCGAAGACTATGTCGAGCTGCGTTCTGATCCCAATTCAACCACTGCGATTGCAATTGATAAGGGTATGTTTGTGTGGGAGAAAGAGGATCCTAGTAATGCTCCACCCAAGTCAAAGAAAGAGCTGAAATTGGAGGCAAAGAAACGCAAGGAAGAGGCCAAACGTGCCAAGAAGGAAAAGAAGTCAGCTGAGGACTTGACTAGACAAACCACCAACGAACTTGCCTCCAACGCCCAGGAAACCACCCAGCCCATCATCGAGCCAGTCAATTCCCGACAGCAGCGAGAGCTTTTGACGGAGAAGGACGAAGAGGACACTGCCGAGGTTGATGCCGAAACTGCTTCTACCGGAGCCGTTCAATTCAGCGGATTTGATGACGTCAATGTCAGCTTCACTAAAGGCGAGTTTGTTATCATCACTGGCAGTATTGGGTCTGGAAAGAGTAGTTTGCTCTCGGCCATTGCCGGCCAAATGAAGCGTACTGGAGGGTCAGTTGTTGTTGATGGCGAGATTGCGTTCTGCGGCCAATCGTGGATTCAGAATGCCACCATTAAGGAGAACATCACCTTTGGAAAGGATTACAACGAGGAGTGGTACCAGACTGTAGTGCGAGCATGTGCCTTGACCCGGGACTTTGAAATTTTGCCCGGTGGTGATATGACTGAAGTGGGCGAGCGAGGAATCACTCTTTCTGGTGGCCAGAAGGCGCGAATTAATCTCGCACGTGCGGTATACTGGAACGCAGATATTCTGCTTCTGGATGACGTATTGAGTGCTGTTGACGCCCATGTCGGCCAGTTCATTGTCGAAAATTGTATTCTGTCGCTTCTTGGCGGAAAGACCCGACTGCTGGCCACCCACCAGCTCGCAATGCTCCCCCATGCTGATCGTGTTGTGTTTTTGGATTCTTCTGGTAAAGTCTTTACTGGATCTATTGAGGAATTGCGTGCCAGCGTCCCCGAATTTGACCATCTTATGGCGTTCAAGGCCGAAGAGGAGAATGAGAATGACCAGGACGACCAGGAAGATGGCGATGTGGAGGCAATTATGAATCAACTTGAGAAGAAGAAGAGCGTCAAAGCTGCCGCTCAACGCGGAGCGGCTCTTATGCAAGAAGAGGATCGAGCTACTGATAGCGTCGATCCCAAGGTGTACCTCCAGTTTTTCAAGCTTGGAGGGGGTATTTTGTCGTATGCTATGCTTCCGATTATGGTCATGTTCATTATCATGTCGGTGTTTTGCCAACTGTTCACCAACACCTGGCTGTCGTTCTGGACTGCAAACAAGTTTCCTGGCCGAACCGAGGGGTTCTACATTGGCATTTTCGTCATGTTTGGTATCCTCACTGCGGTATTTTCATTTGTATTCTTCTTCCTTCTGACTTACGTCGGCAATACGACGTCACTCAAGCTTCATAACAAGGCTGTCGAGCGTATTCTACATGCGCCAATGTGGTTCTTTGACACGTCACCTTTGGGCCGAATTCTCAACCGATTCACCAAAGATACTGATACTATGGACAACGAGCTTAGTGACCAGGCGCGACTGTTTTTGCTGTCCTTTTCCAGTGTGATTGGAGTGTTTATTCTCATCATCATTTACCTTCCTTGGTTCGCAATCGCGCTCGTGGGGTTGTTCCTGTTCTTCCTGATGGCGGCATCGTTCTATCGAGCGTCAGCTAGAGAAATCAAGCGATTGGACTCCTTGGGTCGGTCAGTGATGTTCGCTCACTTCTCTGAGACCCTCAATGGTATCCCCACAATCAAGTCGTACCATGCAGAGGACAGATTTGTGCTGAAGAACGAAAAGACCATTGATCGAATGGATGCCGCTTACTTCCTGACGCTTGCAAACCAGCGATGGCTATCGATTCGACTAGATTGGGTCGGAGTGTCTCTCACGCTTGTGGTGACAATGCTCTGTGTGACAGGCCAGTTCAATATTGACGCCTCTTCTGTCGGACTTGTGCTGTCGGCGCTGCTGCAGGTCATCAACATGCTGTCTTTGACTGTACGAGAATTGGCGACCGTCGAGAACAACATGAACTCTGTGGAACGGGTGTACCACTATGCCTACGAAGTTGACCAGGAGGCACCGTTTGAAATTGAGTCCACCCGCCCCGAGCCGTCTTGGCCCCAGCAAGGACAAGTCTCGTTCAACGATGTGTACATGTCTTATCAGCCCGACTTGCCACACGTGCTCAAGGCTCTTTCTGTCGACATCAAGGGCGGCGAGAAGATTGGAATTTGTGGCCGAACCGGTGCCGGCAAGAGTAGTATTATGGTTGCTCTATACCGCCTGTCCGAGGTCAGCGGGGGTTCCATTTCGATTGATGGCGTCGATATCAGTCAGCTCGGCTTGCACGAGTTGCGATCGAAATTGTCAATTATCCCTCAGGACCCCGTGCTGTTTCAAGGAACGGTGCGATCTAATGTTGATCCGTTCCACCAGGCGACCGATGTCGAGCTGTGGGATGGTCTGCGACGATCATGGCTTGTCGATAGTAAGGAAGCCGAGAGAATCCAGGGTGAGTCCGACTCGAAGAACAAGTTCCATCTCGATGCGGTTGTCGACGATGACGGAACCAACTTCAGTTTAGGAGAGCGGCAATTGTTGGCATTGGCGCGAGCGCTGGTGCGAAAGAGCAAAATTTTGATTCTGGACGAGGCAACGTCCTCGGTCGATTTCGAGACCGACGCCAAGATTCAATCGACCATTGAGCGGGAATTTGCCGAGTGCACCATTTTGTGCATTGCGCATCGTCTGCGTACAATCTTGAACTATGATCGGATCATGGTCATGGAAGCCGGAGAGGTTGCAGAGTTTGATACTCCGCTTACTCTTTTCAATCGAGAGGGAAGCATTTTCCGATCAATGTGTGAAAATTCCGGCATCACTGCGGTTGATTTTGAGCGATCTGATCCTGAAAAGCAAGCGGCTTCATCAGCATAACTACAAGTTTAACTGCCATCGCATCTTTTCTAACCAAACATATATCTAGACTAATACTATAGGATTCAATGAATTGCATTAATTCAATCGTTCATGATATCAGCTGGTCTGGTTCTAATGCTTCTCCGCTCCTCCAGCCATTGACTTGGGGCGGAGATATTCACTCCGCCTTTTGGGTGTTTCACCGCCCCTCGGCCACCTCATCGCCATCTCCGCGCGCTCTACTATACTTTTCATCTCCTCCTCATCTCTCATCCTCTCCCATTTTGACCCGGCTCTTCTCTCTCCCTACTCTGGTCGCTAGACCTCGTGCTACCCACTCTCCCTCTCTCACCTTCCTCTCTAGGTTAACCACCCGATGGTTCTGCAGCTACCAATGTTCCAACATGTTAGGACATGTTCGGACTTGCCCGAACATCGCGGATCGATGCATACCCCGGATCAACCGAGTGCAAAACTGCCACCGCAACCACAAAAAAAACGCAAACCCTTTCGGTTCAAAGATTTGACATTGACTACAAGTTCAAATTGAGACCCCATTAGCTCCCTGACTCTCACAACAATGACCGTGGACTTCCCCATGCCCCAAGTTGGGCTTCGATGCGAGTACGCGGATGCAAGCGCTGACGACAATGTATACAAGACCGCGCTCGAGGCGCTCAAGAAGGGCTCGCGATTGCTGGACACTACGTACTTGTACAACAACGAGAGGGCAGCTGCCCAGGCGATTAAGGACTCTGGACTGGCGCGACATGAGGTATACGTGACTGCCAAGCTGTGGTCAACGTTCCATCGGGACCCGGCTCAAGGTCTGGCAAAGACGTTGGCGAACTTGGACACAGACTATGTGGACTTGTACTTGGTGCATTGGCCGGTGGCGCTTATCCCAGACACCAAAGGGTCGCTGATTCCTCGCAAGAGCGACGGGTCTCGAAATGTGGACAGCGAGTGGACGCTGGCGCAGACATGGGTCAAAATGCAGGAGCTGCTGGCCACAGGCAAGGTGAAGCAAATTGGAGTAGCCAACCTGTCATCCAGTCAGCTCACGGAATTGGTGGAGGCGCCGACGACTACAGTCCGCCCGGCAGTAGCCCAGGTTGAGCTGCATCCTTTCCTTCAGCAGGCAGCTCTGATTGAGGTCGCAAAGGCCAATGGAATTGCTGTCCAAGGGTACTGCCCTACTTCTGGTGAAATGATGAACTTGCTATCGCACCCGCAGATGACCAAGCTCACCAAGAAGTATGGAGCGTCGCGAGGAGAAGTACTGGCAGCATGGATGCGGCAATCCCGGGGCGCTAGCTGTGTGCTTCGACTGCCTCGATCCAATGACCCGATTCCGCAACTGGAGTCTGAAGACGTGACGGCAATTGACAGTTTGGCGATGAGAGGGAGATCATTCCGAGTGCTCAAGCCAGACTGGGGGGTTACTGAAGTATTCAGTGACGATACTGCATAAATCATCCAACTGGGGGATCCAACACCGCATAATCACATAGTTATATACATATACAGTGCATCGTGACAAAATCATTCATAAAATGCAACAAAAATATCTGGGCGCACCTGGGACCAACCCTCGCCTCGATTACTTAGAACCGTCCACGGTTGAGTCGCGTGGAGTCCACGTCCACGACTAAATACTCATTTGATCTAGGGATATTCGATCAAATGATTTGTTCCGTTGTAACGGTTGTAACCGGTAGTATCGCTCATTTCCATCCGACGACCGACCTCCAATCCACCATTTCTCCTGGACCGAGCTTGGTGGTGATGGCACTGAACTATGCCGTTCAGGCACATCTATTGGCTTGTTTGCGACACTAGCAAACGGACTCATTCGTGCCGCAGTGGTAGGACCCCCCTGCGACCCCGGTGACGTTGCTCCATTCTGGCGAGGCAGTGGATGCGACTGGGTTGAGCTTTGTGATTGCGAGCCCGAGCTCAAGGACCCAAATAGGAACGATATCAGAGGCCGAGTCGACGGCATGTGTAAAATGGTTAGGTGTGGACAAGATAGGACGGTGCAAACAGGTACAAATGGCGACGCACGCACGCAAAAACAGCCGATCGAGAGGGCCTAGCGCCTGAGGTCGATTGTACCAGCGTTCAAACTCGACCCTAGACCACGGCAGGCTGGTTCAATGAAAAGGCCACTCAGTTCGTATTCTGTAACCGGTCCAGTCGACCGGATTCTTGCTTATAAAAATCAGGTTCGGGGCAGGACCGGATCGGAATTTTGCGGGGAACGCGGCCGGAGTAGGGAGGAAATACGCCCAAAAAAGGCTCTCAAATGGCGAACCAGTTCTAGCTTTTAATTGAAAGAGAAGTAGGTTGAGCCGGCCGTAAACCTAGACTAAAGGTAATGAAGACGATGGCCCTGAGGAGTGGCTTGTATAACGGGTTCGAAGTTGCGGACTGCCGGAACGGGGGTCGGAGTTGTTGCTGATTTTAGTGCTTTCGCAGATTGGCTGCATCTGATAAGGCTCAAATGTGTAATTTGCTGTAATACAACTGGAGCGTTCTTATAGGACGGCAGGACGGCAGGAGAAGAGACGTGCACCGGCAGGAGAGCATGATTTCAGGGCGACAACAGGGCGACAACAGGGCGACAACAGGGCGACAATAGGGCAATGATAGGGCGACGATAGGGCAATGATGAGACAGTGATAGAAGTGATGAGTGATAGGCAGTGATATATTGATATGGTCAGCGGCAGCGGTATCGGTATGAGCTGATTAAAGAGTCTGTACCTATAGCGGTATCAGGCTATATATCGGCCGGGTTATCTTATCTTGTCGCCTACCATGGAAGAGGTGGGTGTAGGTAAATGCTTCATTGGGTGCCTTGATCTGAGCAGGTAGAATAAAGTGATAGCCGACTGGCTCTGGAAGTCTATGACAGTGGGTCCTAGACTCTAGGTTCTAGGTAGGCTAGAGGCATAATGGGTTCCAATGCTCGTCCCGTCCTGGTGTCGATGGGAATGTTCATCATCGATGAAATCCACTTTGATAACGGGACTCCGACTGAGTATAATGTGATTGGCGGGGCCGGCACATACACCGCGATTGGATCCAGAGTGTTTGTTCCACAGAGTCCTCAAAGTACCGGGATCATTGTAGATGTTGGAAAGGACTTCCCCGATGCGGTTAAACACGAATTGGATAATTGGAACATGCGGGTGCTTTACCGCAACGACCCTACCCGATTGACCACGCGCGGTTGGAACATGTACGGAGCCAATGAGGAGAGGGACTTCAAGTATCTGACTCCGAAGCTGAGAATCGAAGTCGACGACTTGAAGAGCCATCAGTGGTTGTTGGACGCACAGTCAATTCACGCCATCTGCTCTCCGAAGCGACTCATTACAATTGTGACCGAGCTGAGGAGCCTGTCCCCCCCTAATCAATCCCTGATTGCTTGGGAACCGGTGCCCCCTGAGTGTACTCCAGAGAATTGGCCGGCCTGCCAGGTAGCGCTAAAGTCTACTCAAATATTTTCGCCAAATGCCTTAGAGGGGGCCCGATTCTTTGGTGAGCCTGAACCGACGGAGCGCCCAGCAATTGAGGCGCTCGCCGGTAGGTTTTTGGACCACATGGGTCTAGGTGGAGTGGTAGCAGTTCGCTGTGGACCAGCTGGCAGCCTCGTGAAGACCCGCACTCAGTCCCAGTGGTTCCCTGCCTACCATGAGCCACAAAATGACGATTATGAAGTGGTTGACCCCACTGGCGGCGGGAATACATATGTGGGTGGGTTCGCGACTGGATATGTGCTATCTGGCGGCCGAATTGACTACGCTGGAGTATATGGCTCGGTGGCTGCTGCGTTGGCTATAGAGCAGATCGGGCTGCCGAAACTTCAACGGGGAACCCCAGAATTGATAAATGGCAGATCGATAGCCGACCGTATCGAGAGATATTGCCAACGACATGATATAAGGCTAGACTCCAAATAGCATAATGACCAATGATAAGACAACTATATCAGCAGCTGAGACCTGCTAGAGTAGCCCCAGTCTGACTAGTTTTGGCCCAGATTGGCCCAGGGCTTCGTCCCTGAATATTTCAAGCCGCTCAGGAGTCTGATCTCTTCATTCTTCGTGATCACTGTTCGTGATGAAGAACGATAGCGTGCTATCCGCTATCTTCCTCACCGTCTCTACCCATTCGGGCCCTCAGTTCGTGTATCATTACCCCCCTGTACCGGATCTAGAAGACTTTGTCCCCCAAGTAGCTCTAAATACTAAGGAGGCTGGCCCAGTGTACGGTACTTACGCTGCAGACAAGCGGTACGGTGGTGGTGACAGTGACAGTGACGAAGACGATAGCCTAGTCTTTGGCGAGGAATTCGATGACGGGTCTGGCTCGGAAGATAACGAGGCAGGTAGCGGCCGCAGAAATGGAGTAGACAGGTCGCTTCTAGGGCGATTGGAGCGATCGGGCCAGCATCCAAGGGCGGTGTCAGAGGAGCTGGCAGGGCCAATGAAGCCAAATGCAACGCCGGACGCAGCAGATTCAGGTGCTCCACCATGGCTTAAAGTACTGGGGTTCCAAACAGACTTTTTGTCTGAATTGCTGTGCCCGCCTCGAGACATCTGCAATACCAAGTTTGAAATGACTGTTGACGACGTGATATTTCTCGGCCTGCCCATCCATGTCCGCCCTGATGGCCAATGGGTGCCGCGGAGCCGGTCCAAGTCGATGCAATCAGCAACAATAGTCAAGGGAAGCGTTGCGTCTAAGAAGGAGGGCATTGATAGCGAAGATGATGAGGAAGAAGAGGAAGAAGAGGAGGCCGTTGACCAAGCAAGTGTGGGTAGTGATAATGACGACACACGGAATAGTGTGAATGACCAGGACCCAGACAGCTCGAGCGAAAGTGGACCAAATGGGTCGAATGCTGCTGAGTACACTGACCCGAACTCACCAATGCGACTGTTTCATGTCGTTTTCGTAATGACTCCGCCTATCAATGACTTCTGCGAACGCGTGTCGGAGATGTTCATCTACGTGATCCGCAACTTCGTAAAGACGCTCAAGGCGGAGCAGACCAAGTCGAACTACGTGTGGAACGAGGTCTCGACAATTCTCAAGCTCCGAGATCAGGCGGCGCTGGAGAGACAATCTATGGATAAGCTGTACCACCAAATCCGCGAGCAGTCGACTCTAGCGGTAGCAATTAACCAATTGTTCGAGGCAGTGTCCAAGTCGTCTATTGCAAACCTGGTGATCAATTCCAAGTCGCGGTCATACCAGGTTCCTATTGAGAATGAGTACTTCCGCCTGCCGGGCCTGACCGATCGAGGCAACGCCGATAACGAAACTGCGTATCTTACGTCGACCCCAGCATTTATGGATGTGCTTGACGGCGACGACAATTCAGTGCTATATTATTCTATCCTGCTGCTTGACGAGCCGGAGAATATCATCCGGGATGTTGGCGTGGGTTCTTCTAGTACGCTCGCCCAGTTCATTCGATCCCTGTCCCCCACTCAGACCCTTCAGTCTATAGCAGAGGAGAGCGGATGGAGTATTAACGATGTGATTGAGTTTACAGTGGGCTTAATCTACTGGCGACGCGCTCGAGCTGTGTTGCCAATCCACCACCGTAGCACTTACATTGTGTCCCCACTGGCACCAATGGGCAAGCTACACCAGTTGATTCCGACATTTAAGGACCGATTCCCTGCTCTACCGTCGCTGCCCCGAGTTTTGTCAATTCTCTCAACAGGGCGGCCCCGGTCGTTCGCTACGCACATTCCGTCGCGGGACCACCGAGAGTCTTATTTGAATGCATTAGCGTGGCTACTGAGGCATGGATTTGTTACACAACTACAGACATTTATATGGCTCCGGATTTCAAAGGAGATCAAATTATCGGTGCTTCGAGACATGCAGCGCGAGGAGGAAGCAAAAGAGTTGGACGAACACGACCAAAAGACAAATACAAAGTCCACAGATACCAGTACCGACAACACATCTAAGCCCCGGCAGGGCGGCATCGCCAATGGCTCCAGCAGCGGCTCCAGCGCTGATAGCGACGGCACTGCCCCACCTGGTCGGTCAGGCAGCGTGAACTTCAATTTGGCACCAATTGCTGAAGAGACCAAGCCAAAGGAAGAGAGACCGGTGAAGGAGGAGAGTGCAACGACGGAGGATTCGATTTTGATGGATCCTGAACGAGCCACTGCATTAGAGCGCAAGTGGCTGGCCAAAATTGTGGAGGGACGGCCGCTCGAGTTTGTGAAGCGATTCCAGCGAGCGACAAAGTATTTCAATGGCCAGTACTCAGTCGAGCAAATGATTCCGGTGCTCGGATTGAACCGGCAGGAGTTCAAGACTCTACTGACAGGGCTTGGAGATAATATCATCATTGTGCGACATTGGTGAGGCGACATTGGGAACCCACACGGTGGTGGAAGCGAGATCTCTAATATAATATTTATTGACAGTGTAAAACACTACGATGCAGGGCCAGGAAGGCAGTTAGTTTGATGCGGAGAGCGGGGGGATGGAGGCAAACCACAGTTTAGACCTCCATTTGGCCGGCCGGCTCGTCATCTTCAGAAATGGACCCAGCAGAACTCATTTCCTCATCCGAAGACTCGTCGTCGGAGCCATTGTTGATGGCTGACGACGATGCATACTTCTGCACGTATTCCTTAACCTTTGTATCATACGACTTTGAGTCGCGAATCAGTAGAGCCGATGCCTCTCCATTCAAGGGATCTGATGGATTCGGATATCTTAGCAGTTGAGGCAAAAATACCTCAAAGATATTGATCATGTCAAACATTGGGCTCCAGGTTTGGTTGATGACGTCTAGACAGACCGAGCCTGACAATTCATCGATATTCGGGTGGAAGATCTTGTTGACGAATCCAATCGATGGAGACTTGTATGGGTACTGGTCCGGGAGTTCTACATGGATTTTCCAAGTGCCTCCTTCAAATGGGGTCTCCTGAGGGCCCTTAAACCGGACATAGAACTCCTGCATGCTGTCGTTGATTAGGGTGACTTCGTAGTCACTCATGAGCAACTTCATCACATCAGTCTCGATCCGACGCTTTGGCGAGCTCATAATGGCGGGTTGGTTCGGGCAAGTGTCTCTGCCCAGGTCAATATTACCAACGGACTTAGAGTTGCAACTTCTATAGGTTAGGTCTGTGACAAACCTTAACCCCCTCCACAGCACTTCTCACAAAATGTCTACCTATACCGGTTAAAAGGAACAGTCCACTTCAGATTCTGGCTAGTCGGCGCTCGTGGCTACAAACACGCTGTCCAGTACTATCAAAGTCGGCAAGACCCCAGCAGTTAGTTGGCACCCAACGTTATCGGTGGATCGGTGATACCCTCCGGTTTCTATACTGTTCCCTCTTTATCCCTGGTTGCTGGGCCAAACTGCCGTTACGCCATCAGGGCGCGGCTACCCGGGTCCAGTCTCAGTCTCAGGTGTAGCCGCTAACAAATACAGGCGCGCTGTGCCACCGGCTCAGTCATGTGTATCTCCTATGAGGGCAGTGGGATCAGTTGAAGGGATGCAGGGATTGAGGTCAGGGGATGGCGTGGGGTAGGGCCATAAGTAGAATGTGGTACTGAGATTTGGATGGGCTTGCACGGGCTTGCACGGGCAGTTTAGACGAGCAGTTTGGCTTGCACGGGCAGCTGCATCGGCTCACCAGTTGACTAGCCTCTGGGCTTTAGTCGGTTAGCACCTACCCTCTGCCTCAGCATGTTTAGCCTGTACTATGGTCTCTCTTTGCTATAGATGAGCCTGCAAACGCTGAGCGAAGTATCCATAGTACTATCAATGTATGCTGCTCTGGCTACTCGACTACTCCAATGTATGCTGCTGGTTACCTGACTACTTCGATATATGCTGCTGGTTACTTTACTACTTCAATGTCTGGGTGCCCCTCATCACTAAACTGGCTAAACTGGGCCGTTCCTACTCTTAATCTCTGGCTTTGGCTAGATTGGCTCTCAGCTAGCTAGCGTAGCCGCGGATTGTCCCCCACTCTAACCGACTCTAACTAACTAGCGCTGGAAAATCATGATCACGAAGTGTGACTGAATTGTGACGTCAGATTCTATCTGCAAGTCCCGGGCACAGCCCAACCAGAAGTCGCATGTTGAACTAAACTTCTGTCTCTTAATCAAATGTAGGAGTCCGTTTCGTCGTTTGTTCACGTTGGTCGTTTAGTTAGCCTAGCCTGGTTCGGCCGATTCTGAGCCGGGTCGGATCCGAATCGGCCCCATTGGTACTGGATTTGGCGTGACCCCCATGCGTCTCGATGCACGCTAAGACAGTTGGTCGCTTGAAAAAAATCGACGTGGGGTAAGTACACCAGCGAACGGGTAGTAAAGAAAACGCAAAAAAGTCGGAGAAAGAGCTGGAAAGTGGAGGCAGTTTAACCATGTGAAGTGTATCAAGTACATTGAATAACAGTAATACCAATTTAAATTCAATTTCCTCTAAAATTCGGCAAATTGAACCATAGTAAAGCTCGAGTTTGCTTCGGGACGCAGATCGGATCGGACTCCAATCAGCGCATATATATTACACCGCAGTTCCGCAGCTCTGAAGGAAACTACTAATGACCTCAAATAGATTAGAAAGATCATGGCCGATAAGTCGACCACCGCAGCCATAGATCAAGGAAATGAAAGCATGGATGATGAGGAGATCCATGACATCTCGGCTCCAACTGACCATCATGTCGAGGTGAGACGAGAGAAGGGAGATAAGGATCTGGCCTCGGACCCACAAGACAATCAGCTGAAGGGGCCGGACATCGAAAAGGGCATAGACAGAACCGATGCTGCAAACCAAGTCCAAGGCTCTGACGTATTCGGTGGCACGGACCAGTTTAGCAGGTTCTCAGACCGTAGGAAGAAAGTGATGGTGTACATTGCTGCCTACACCTGCTTCCTGTCTCCCATGAGCACAATGGCATTCTTGCCGGCAGTGTCGAACATTGCTTTAGAATTCCATACCACCGGTACCATTATCAATATTTCCAATGCGGTGTACTGCATATTTATGGCAATTGCGCCCTGTGTCTGGTCTCCATTCAGTGACACTTATGGTCGCCGATGGACATTCATCATCTGCTCGGCCGTTTTTACAGTTGCAACGGTTCTAGTTGCAGTGTCGCAAAACCTGGCGATGTTTTTTGTGTTCCGAGCCATTACCGCCTTGTTCGGTACTGCGTGTTTCTCGGTTGGCGCGTCCATTGTCGGCGACATTTATCCTCCCACTCAGCGAGGCGCCAATATGGGTATCGTGCTTCTAGGAGCTCAAATTGGCCCCACAATTGGCCCTGTGCTAGGTGGACTCATTGTCACCTATGCATCCTGGAGATATATTTTCGCCTTGCTAGCGGGTCTGGGAGCCATCTCTGCGGGGGCATCATTGCTGTGGCTTAAAGAGACCGCGATTGGATACCGAAGGCTTTTCAAAAACAAGAATGAGCCGGTGCCTGAAAACGTTCTAAACGTTTCGTTTAACCCTCTGCGGGTTCTGAGATGCCTAAGACTGCCGACGATCCTGGTCGCCGGGTACAGCTCAATGGCTGTTACCTACAACATGTATACGCTGCTGACACCAATTCGGTATGTGATGGACAAGCGATTCAACCTGACCACGCCCGTTCTCAGTGCCCTCTTTTACATCCCCCCAGGAGTGGGGTATATGGCTGGCGCTCAGTTTGGTGGCTATTGGGCTGACAGGTACGTCAAGCTGTACATTCGCAAGCGCAATGGGCAGCGTATCCCCGAGGATCGGTTGAGATCGACAATTATAGCGTCGGCATTTGTAATGCCAGCGTCGATTCTTATTTTTGGATGGAGTCTGGAGAAGGAAGTTGGGGGGATGGCCTTGCCAATCGTGATGCTCTTTTTCAACGGCCTAGGACAGACAATTTACTTTCCCTCAATCAACACATACTGCGTCGAGAGTGTTCCTGAGTTGAAGGGTGACGTCATTGGATCAAACTATTTCAATCGATACATTGCATCTGCCATTGGAACCGCGACCACACTAACCCAGGTCAACACCATCGGAATTGGGTGGACCAGCACGATTTCTGCCCTCGTGCTGTGGTCAGGGTTTGGGTCCGTTTTGGTTTTGATCTGTTTTGGCCACCAATTGAGACTCAAGCAAGCCCCAGTTGTTCAAAAGCTCATACAATAGCCCCCTGCTGCTTCGCATCTCGGCACCGCGTTGGCTCTTTCCGCCTACTAGCGACCCTGTGCATCCTACTATAATACTCATTTTCACTATAACAATACGATAATTCCCCGCGTCAGCTTGCAGATCTGGAAGTTAAAGGCGGCGAGAAGTCACAGACTGAGCGTTCGACTCGATCCTGCTCAAATAGCTCGTTTTCGCTCCTTGACAACCGTAGAGAGTATTATGGAACAATGCGCCAAGTATCGGGACCCTTCACGGGCGAATCTGGCTCTGTCGATTGTGTTGGCGATAGGGATCGTAGGCTCATTTGCGCCACAATATATCAAGATCATCCGGCGTCGAAGCTCTGAGGGTATCTCGGCATGGTTCCTGCTGCTAGGAGCATTTTCAGGGCTGTTTGCAGTATGCAATATATTCCTTCTTGCCAGTCCCGTGTTTGCATGTTGTAAGGTCATTACTGCTGGCGAGTGCTTTGCATCCACCTTAGGGATCACCCAGATCACGCTACAGGCGTCAATGATGGCGATGAACCTGGTCATAATCTTGGTATTTGCACGAGGTGATCCATTACAGCCTCCCGAGGAGCGCCAGAAGATCATCTTTGTGGCCAAGACCGTTGCCGCGGGGACACTGACCGCTGTCACGTTTGCCCTGGCCGTCTCCCAGTGGTGGCCCGCACAGGTCCAACTTCTGGCCAATGTATTTGGAATTGGAGGCACGATCCTTGCTCTTCTCCAATACTTCCCGCAGATTTACACCACATTCACCCTCAAACATGCTGGATCGTTGTCGATCCCTATGATGTTGGTCCAAACCCCCGGCGGGTTCATCTGGACGGCCTCTCTGGCCGCTCGACCAGGCGCCAGCTGGAGCTCATGGCTGCCGTATCTCACGGCCGCAATTCTGCAGGGTACCGTTCTGTGTATGGCAGTCTATTATGAGTACACGCGCAAACCACCTCAGTCTGCGGTGGGATATGGAGCCATCCCACAATCCGCACCGGAATAATTATTATTATACATGGACTACTAACACCATAGCTGCGGGGGTTACTACACGCTGATGGTTTTGAAAATGCTGAATCCATCCGCTCCTGTTGCCACCAGACCCCCAGGAATCTGCTTGTTCCAATGTACCTCCTTTGCATCCCGTTGCCAGTGGACAAACAGCAATTGAGGTGGTACCTGTGCTAATGTGGCATCAGTTTCCCGGGCCTCATCCTCGTCCGCTTCCACTGAGAGATCCCATAGCGTAACTGTAGAGTCCTCTGAAGCCACTGCGACCACAGACGAGTCCGTGGGATGGAATTCAATCGATGTAATTGGTTTCTTGTGGAATCCAAATGTAGCAACTGGGGTCGCGGCTCCCTTAGGAGTGAAGTTTCGCAAATCCCATACTCCCCATTTACCATCGTCGTCTCCAGTGGCAATCAGATGCTGACTTGACTCTTGGGCGTTCCATGACATAACATTGACGTCTGTAGAGGACGCCTTGACGGACAATTGGGGTTTGTGGGCCTTGGATCGAGTATCCCAGATCCTCACATATCCGTCAGACCCACAGCTGCCAAACACCGTGCTTTGAGAAGGACTCCACTGGAGATCTTCGATGCTACGAGAATGGGACGAATGGTCCCCGGAAGTAAACGCAACCTTGTCGGTCGACCATCCGGACTGGGTTCGCTTGGTGAAGAAAATTCGACCGTCACAGTCACCTGTCAGAAGCGCACCAGTGTGGACTGTTGGCGACCAATCAATTGCATACCCTTCAACGTTACCATGGTTGCGGATGGTGTGTACAGGCCGGTTCATGCTCTTTTCAATCTTCATTCCTGGAGTATCAAACGCTTGCACGTGCGGAGTCAGATTCCAGATGTAGACATCGCCAGACTCCGACATTGAGGCTGCTAGATGCTCACCAGTCGTTTGGGCATGGGGACTGGTACGAATGCGATTAGTGGTATGAGGTGTCGGTAGGGACCGCGATTCAAGGATGGGATCACCCTCTTCGTCATCGTCATCTGAATCTGAATCTTCGCCGTCATCTTTGAGTAGAGTCTTGGATAGCGAACTCATCTTCATAACTGTGATTTCATTGTCTTTGGCCCGCGATGCCTGAGTCCCGGTGACCAAATAGGTGGTGTGTGGGAATGACTTGCGCTCATTGCCGAGACCATCTCGAATAATATCAAAAGATAAACATGGCCACTCCACATTGAATGTGTGAAGCATGTCATAGGTAGACATATCCGGTTCCATCCGTTCGTTTGGTCCTAACGGCTCGGACAAGTTTGGCAAGTAGACTTGGGATCCCGAGATCGGGCCCTTCTTACCGGCCTTCTCTTCCTCTACGTCAGCCTCCTCGTCCTCTCGAATTGCCTGAAGAGCCTTTTCTCTACCATTACCATTTGAGTCATCGTCTTGCATGTTTTCATCATCGTCTTCATCCTCAGAATCTCCTGCTTCAAAGATTTCTTCATCTTCTGATTCATATTCGTCTCCATAAGGGTCTTCGAATTCACCCATTTCGTCCACTTCATCCTTCTTTGTGGGAGTCTTAGAGAGCCGAGAGTTTCGGCGTTCCTCAGGTTCGGCCTCAGCGGCTCTTTTAGACATTTTAGTAGCAAATTGACCAAAAAACCCTGACTATGGGTGACCTTCTGCAACGATATTTTTTTCAACCCTTTGATTTTTCACTGCTTTCGATTTTTTTTTCTTATCGCGCGTAGCCGTGCAATGCTCAAAAACGCGACCAAATTGAATTTCACTTCGCTCGTCACACATTAATTGCTACTTTTCAATGAGCTTCCAGAGACCCGATCTCAGTTTCCTGGACATGCCCGCTCCGGTCGGGTATGTACCAGGTCTGGGTAGAGGGGCTACCGGGTTTACAACGCGAAGCGATATTGGCCCAGCCAGGCAGAATGGCGCTGATGGGGACGAGAATGAAGGAGATGTCGAAAGATTCAGAGACGCAGAAGACGGGGAAGATGGGGGGCTTTTCAGTTCCAGGGGCAAATTGGATGCAGAGGACGAAGAAGCGGATAGAATATACTCGTCGATTGATGAGCGCATGTCAGAAAGAAGGAAGGCTCAGCGAGAGCAACGAGAGCGGGAAGAGCAGGTACAGTTCGAGAAAGACAATCCGAAGATCTCGTCTCAATTCGTTGACTTGAAGCGAAAACTAACCACTGTTTCGGCGGAAGATTGGCTGAACATTCCTGAGGTCGGAGATCTCACAAAGAAGCGCAAGCGACAACGGCAAGAGACAAATGCTGAGAATCGGTCCTACGCCGTCCCTGACTCACTATTAGCAGGAGCGCGAGATTCTACCGTCATGCGAACAAGCATTGACCCTATCGATGGGTCTGCCACGGATTTTCGAGCGATATCTACCGCCAAGGATCGCATGTTGAGTTTGAGGTTAGATCAAGCAACTGATCCTGGTGCCCAGCAAGGTAATGGTAGCACTAATGGGGGTGCGGGCTCTAAGTTGGTACCAAAGGGTGCTAGCACTTCTGGGAGCATTGATCCAAGCGGATACCTGACGTCACTTGCTGGATCTTCATCTCAGTTGGCTACCGATATTGGTGATATTCGTCGCGTTCGTCCCTTGTTAGAATCCATGGTGAAATCTGATCCAAAAGAACCTAGAGCGTGGATTGGACTGGCCCGACTAGAAGAGCTGGCACAAAAGTTTGTTCGTGCACGGTCAGTTATCCAACAAGGGTGTGACAATTGCCCTCGAGAGCCCGATGTTTGGCTGGAAAATATGCGGTTGAACGAAAAAGCTGTGGCCAAGGTGATTGCTGCAAAGGCTGTACAATACATTCCAAAGTCCATTGACGTTTGGCTGGCTGCCGTCAAGTTAGAAGATGACGAGTTTTCTAAAACTCGGGTCCTACAAAAGGCCCTTGAGAGCAACCCGCAGAGCGACACCCTCTGGAAAGAGCTTATCAATCTTCAGTCGAACCCGGCCGAGGCTATTCTTTTGTTGACCAAAGCAGTTGAATTGGTGCCTCTCTCTGAAGACCTGTGGCTCGCATTGGCTCATATAGAGAACCCAAAGAATGCCAGAAAAGTGCTCAGCAGGGCCCGCAAAGCGCTTCGAGTGTCTAGAGCAGTGTGGATTGCCGCAGCGAGGTTGGAGGAGCAGGATAAGGGCGATGCGCCAGCTGTGGATAAGATAGTGTCCAGAGGAATCCGAGATCTGAGCAAAGAGGGGGGCCTCCCGGATCGCAGTTTATGGATCAGCGATGCTGAGCAGTGCGAAAAGGAGGGTGCGCCTTTGACATGCGACGCCATCATCAAAAATACGATTGGCCTAGGTATCGAAGAAGATGATCGCAAGTCATTGTGGATGGCTGATGGCAAAGAATGCCTGGAGCGGGGTTCAATTGAGACCGCTCGTGATATTTATAACTATGCACTCTCAGTGTTCCCTAATTCTCGGTCGCTCTGGTATGCTCGGGTCTTAGTAGAGAAGAATCACGGAACTGAGGAAAAGCTACGGACTGTGTTGCAACAGGCAGTTTCCGCCTGCCCTAGGTCTGAGGTCTTCTGGCTCATGTCTGCGCAGGAGAGAGCCGAAAAAAGCGATGTGCAAGAAGCACGTTCCATTCTTGCCAAGGCGTTTGAACAGAATCCCAATTCTGAGGACATTTGGCTGGAGGCAGTAGAGCTCGAGCTGAAGAATAACGAGATTGCGACTGCCGAAAAGCTGCTAACGAGGGCTCGAGCTGAAGCTGGTACAGACCGAGTTTGGGCACGTTCTGTCATGCTCTATCGACAGCAGGGCAAGAATGAAGATGCATTGGATGTCATTGACGCAGCCATTGAATCGGGGAAGAAGTCGGCAGAACTATATATTCATAAGGGCCAAGTGTACGAGTCACTGGGCGAGAAGGACAGCGCTCTTAAGGCATATAATGAAGGGACCAAAGTCCAGCCCAAGAGCGTCGAATTATGGATTCTGTATGCTTCGTTAGAGGAGGCATCTGGCAATGCCATCCGTGCACGCTCGATTCTCGACAGAGCTGCGCTTAGCAATGACAAGGATGAGCTCATCTGGCTAGCAAGAGTTGGCCTGGAGCTTAGAGAAGAGCATGATCGAGGCAAGAAGCAGGCGATGATATTGCTGTCTCGGGCGTTGCAGGAGTGTCCCAACTCTGGTCTGCTCTGGTCCCAGTATATTTCTGTGCTGCCTCGAATGGAGCGTAAGTCGAAGATTGTGGATGCGATTAAGGCCACTGATAACAGCCCATATGTTGTGGCTGCGGCAGGACTGAACTTTTGGCGAAACGACCAGTCGGCCAAGGCGATTCGATGGCTGGAAAATGCTGTAAAGACGGATCGAAACCTTGGTGATTCTTGGATGTGGCTCTACAAGGTTCAAAAGGACACTGGCGGTGATTCTGACAAGATACTGCAACAATTCTTGTTGGCAGAGCCCAAAAAAGGTTATCTCTGGTCCAAATATCTCAACAACGTTTCTAATTTCCTGCGACCAACTGAGGAGATCTTCAAGGAAGCCGTTGAAAAGGAGGGCGAATTGACCACTTTATGATTAAGATGATGAACAAGTAATGATAGCATGATAGCATATATAGCATTAATGTGAAAATTATATATTGCATACAATTTTGATGGAGCCTTTTGGATCTCTAAGATGATGCTTGTCGATACCATCGCATCGTTTTCTCTAGCCCACCAGTGACAAATCCCTGGTTGATGCCAGCAATGATGCCTGCGCCCCATCCTTTGTTGATCCATTTGCCTGAGAACAGGGGTTTCGTTGATTCAGAGGTAGTGGCGACGGCTGTGCGGGTTTCAAATGACCAGACTTTACATTTGCCATCGTAGCAGGTCGAGAGAATATACTCCCCAGTTTCATTCCAGTCAATTGAAAAGATCCAGCCATCGTGACCTCGAAGATTTGTGATTAGTGAAGCAGAGGAAGTATCATAGAGAGCGACGTCGCCACCGTCGCCACCGGCAGCTAAGAAGTTGCCATGGGGAGAGAATTTTGCCGACCGAATGGCGCCAGAATAAGATGGTAATGAGAAGTCCAATCCTCCTTTCCGTAACGAGTACATACTCATGCCGCCCTCGTTGAACCCCACTACAATTGTAGACCCGTCACTGGAAATGTCGATACATGTCGCAGCGCCCTTATTTGAAGTGAATTTTGCCACCTGTTCCCGTGTTTTTAGGTCGTGAACTAGCACGTCGCCCCCAATCGTCACGACTGCTAGCAAATCAGTATGGGAGATTGCCACGTCCCATGCCCCAGTAATGCTCAAGTTATCTAGCTTCTTCAACTCAACGAGGTCGTATAGACTTAATTGGCCGTCAAATCCAACGGCAGCCAGTACGCTTCCTTCTGAGTTCACGGCCAAGTGGTGGAACCCAGCACCAGTTCCAAGTACCAATGGAGCAGGCTCCGGCTTTGCATTATCCCAGAGCTTGATTTTACCATCTCCCGACGCCGAAATCGTATACCGTTGAGTAGTCGCTATCGCATAAATATCCGAGTCATGGGCATCCTCTGCAGCATTTGTCGCGATGTATGCTAAACTCTGGAGTTAATAAACGTTCTGCCATTATCCATTTCCATCACACTTACCATTGCATTCGATTCACTGCAACCCAGCTAGAGCAGCGGGATCTCAGGCAGTTAACGGATTAATTACAATGCTAGCGCCGCATGAGCCAAAGTGAGAGGCCGCAGGAGCAGAACTACTGGGAAATGCAAGGGAGTGGTGAAAAAGGCGGGAAAGACTGCGAAATCGACAGCAAATACATTTTCCCTGCTCAATTGTGTGAATTGACCGTGCTTTGCAATTTTGCCGCTTGAATTTTCTTGTTTTCAAGCACATGCACGGACGTCACAATACATGCAATTGGTGGTGACGTCGTCAAAATGAAGCCTCAATTCTGCTGCAATCACCCCCTCGTCCCCTCAACTCGGCATGTGGTAGCATGCTACTGTCCCGCACGACTCCGAGGTTATTATACTATTCTGCTTGTTTTATTGGCATTGTCGCGTGCAACCGTTAGGTGCCGTTAATCTCGTGTTTCAGATACGGCAGCTAGCCGTTTTTCCTGTAACGCCCACCTTCCTGATTGGGGTTAATACAAGACCATTGTCGACGGTACCAGGCCGTTTTTAGAGCGAATGCTTGAGAAGGGTGCGGTGCCCAAGGAAATGGGCCCATGACAAACACATAGACACGACACATGCGGGCCAAATGGGGCCGAGGGCTTCAAACCACTCAGGGGTATTTATACTCGGGCGTGGGGACCTGAGATGGCCAATTGGCACAACATTGAAAGGAAGCCTTCTCCCAGACAAAATGCATCCATTGGGGCCAACCACAATAATTTCCTTGATCCTGGGCCTCGTCGTTATCGTGCTAGCTGCACCGGTACGGGCACAGTCGTCCAACATTTCTACATCCTCAGGGACCGCGGTCGGCAATTGCACAAAATCCTTCTGCCAGTTTTTGGGCATCCCATATGCCCAGCCACCCGTAGGAGAGTTGCGGTTCTCTCCAGCTCAGCAATTCGGCGCTGCAGGGCCAATTGGGGGCCAACTGCCTCCATATTGTCCCCAGCTGGACTTCACCAACGGTCAGGTCGTTGGTCAAGAAGATTGCCTATATTTAAATGTGTTCACAGGCGCGAAGAAGGCTAGTAAAAAGCCTGTGATGGTATGGATTCACGGAGGGTCTTTCATCTCTGACGGCTCAGCAAACCCTGTATTCAATGGTACTGTCCTGGCTTCCGAGAATGATGTTGTTGTGGTCACCTTCAATTACCGGCTGGGGATCCTTGGGTTCTACGATTCCGCCGAAACCCAGACCAACTTTGCGCTCTCAGACGTTCAGGAAGTCCTCAATTGGATCAAGCGCAATATTGGAAACTTTGGCGGAGACGCCAACAAAATCACCTTGTTTGGCGAGTCATCTGGAGCCACCATGATTCGGCACATTCTGAATAGTGCCCAGTTCCGGGGCTCATTCCAAAGAGCGATTCTTCAATCAGATCCCCAGTACTTCACTGTTACACCTCAGCGGGCGTCTCGTAACGTTCTGGGGAACTTGACTCTGAGTGGCCTGGAATGCGCGGACACTGAATGTCTGAGGATGACATCGGCCGAGGACATTGTCATGGTTCAGACTGGCATTCTCCAACAGGCACCATACCTCTTTTCCAATGGCGTAAACCCAATTTACCCGTGGGGCCCTAACATTGATGGACACTTTCTTGAGTCTGACTATTCAGTATCGCTTCTGGAGTCAGGTCACACAGCCAATCCAGTTCCTGAGGTGATAATTGGTACGGTGAAGGATGAAATGGGGCCCACAGTCTCAAACGATACCATTCCATTGATCCAGCTTCTACTCAAGACCACAGCCCAATCAGCAGGCCAGACGTTCCCATTGTGTACAAGCAATCCCAACGTCCTTGAGGTCTTGTCAACGGGCCTTGCGTTTCAATGCCCCTCCGTGCTCAGTGGTGTGTCATTTGGCGACGGCACAAAGGTGTTCTTGTACGAGTTTGAGAAGGGAATCCAGTACCCGGCCAATTCAGGACTTCCGCACTGCGGTGCCGGGACGGTGTGCCATGAGGACGACCTGTACCTGACTTTTGGCACTTACGACCCGTCAGCTCCACCCCAGCTGCAGCAATTGAGCGCCGAGGTCAGGGCTAGATGGTCTTCGTTTGCAAAGGGGGGCAGTCCTAATAGCAAAGGGTATTCCCACTGGAACAATGCTTCTAGTAAGACCAATTTGAACTTGTATCAGTTCGGGGGATGCAGTTCTGTCCAAACACTCGATAATTGCACTCAATTCTATCCCCTACTTCCATATTCGTGGCAAGCACAAATTGGCAGTTAGCCGATGCAATAGGACAATAAACTCATGACTTGAATTGCAAGTAGACATTCAGACAACACAGTTAACTATATACACAAATCTCTCTCAAGTGAAGTCCATTTACAGCTGAGAGCAGACAACAGTAGCTGATAGCAGCAATAATTCAGTCTTGGCCACGGCCATTGTTCAAACTGTACCTTGCAATGACCAACATGACCGCCATGACCACCCGTCAGCCATCCCTAAGATTCAGTCTTTCCTCCTCGCTTTTGCTCCTCCTCCAATTTGCTAGCTTCTCTTCGCTTCAGGAATGCTTCCTGAATAGTTTTGGCTCGATCTTGACGGTCCTTATTCTCATTATCGATTCGCTCCAACTCCTCAATCCACAATGCTTCTCGAACCTTGGCCTTTTGTTGCAACATCTCATCGCGAGTGGGAGGCGCCGTAGCGTCATCCCGGCGATACATATACGCTCCTCCGACAATTGCGACCACCGTGAACGCCTGTAGCCCCACACGCCATCTAAACATGTGGTTGGCTAGTTTCGAGTCTCCAGACTTGATTGCTCTAGCGGAAAGGTAGAGTGCACCACAGGTGGCTAGCACCCCCAGGGGCACTAGCGGCTGCTGCCTGAACTTCCGTACAAACTTTTCGCCAGTGGTCTCATCACTAGTTAGCTCAATCCGCAACACCCCAGTACCGACACTGTTATCTCGCACCAGACACCGCCAGACACTACTTACTCAAACATACCTCCACCACCACTAGAAGGCAGAGAAGTCATTTTTGGCTGTTTGTACCGTCTGCCGATATCGTGGGGTGTTTTTCATTGCTGCATTTCCAAACGAGACTGCGACTGTGACCAGGTGACCTGAGCCACGTGCAGGGCCATACAACCCTCCTATCGACGACACCTCTTCCTGCAACCCTGCAATGCCTCAGCTTCGCACAGCGGGTGATCTCCAGCAGGTTCGCCATGATATATACTCTGGAAGGCCTACTATAGGCCGCAGGTCGTTATGGAAACAGCTATTGGCCTCCGATGGGACTTCTACTGACGGGACTTCCGATACGAATTATGACATACTACATGGAAAGTACCGCCAATCCCTTGACCCAGGCGGAGAGCAGCCACCGGCAATCGTGGACCCATTAAGTTACGACAACTCTACCAAGCATCAGGATTTACTAGAAGACGTTTTGAAAGATGTCGAGCGAACTTTTGTGGAAATTGATTTCTTTCGGGCTCCTGCTACCCAGCAGAGCCTGACTCGCATCCTGTACTATTACGCCCGCGAACATCCAGACATTGGATACCGGCAGGGAATGCATGAGCTGGCTGCACCAATTCTCTACGTACAAGCCGAGGGCAAGGAATTGAACCCTTCATTAGCCAAGGGCAAAGAATTGGACCGTGATGAAGAATCTGTGAGCGACTGTGAACGTGACAGTTATGACCTCTTCAGCCAGTTGATGGTTCATGCCAAGCCCTGGTACCTTCCTCCGACCGGGAATGGGCCTCCGCATATTGTCACCAAGTCTCGTCGGATTCAGGATGGAATCATTCGAATTGTGGATCCAGAATTGCATGCATTACTTGTAAGATACGACATTGAGCCTCAAATTTGGGGGATCCGGTGGATTCGGCTGCTGTTTGGTCGGGAGTTTGGATTCACAAAAACAATTGAGTTGTGGGACGCTCTATTTGCCGCTTTTGGAGACCGAGATCAACAGTTGATTGGCCTGTCGCGAAGCACCCTGGATATTATTGACTTTGTATGCGCGGTTCTACTGCTGAGGGTTAGGCCGCGTCTTGTTGCCGCTGGTGGACAGACTGAAATGCTGACGGTACTCTTGAACTACACAATTAACAATGACGAAGAACCTTACAAGTTTGTCAAAAACGCGCTCTACCTTATGCGCAACCTGTCAGTTGAAGGCGGCCGTCAATTGCTCAAGCAGTACCAGTATCTCTGGACCCCACCAACTACGCCACCGCATTCCCCAAGATTAGGGATTGACTCGATAGTGATAGCAGCCAAAAGCTTTGGCCAGCGACTCGACTTGGATGGGCGGATCCGAGATGCAATGGACGACTTACGACGTCCCCACCGTACAGTGAAGGCGAATGGGAGCGGCACAGAGGGCTCCGATCGCGCTATCAGTGGTACTCGAGCCCGCCAACTCGGCAAACTTTTGGATCAAGCTATTGAGGCTCTCGAAGAAGGAAATGGGCAATCTGCGCTTGACAATATCACTCAAGTTCGGAACCAATTGTACGGGGCAAACCTGAATCAGGAAACATACCGCCAGACCAGCCAAGCCAGCCAGGCCAGCCAGACCACTAGAAGTCAGCGCAGCGAGCAAGGTGAGCTCCCGATTCAAGACAGCGACGATAAGCCCAAAATCAGCAAAGATCTGACGCCTCAGTTCCCTGCTCCGACACTGTCTACTTCGTCTCGAGCAGTGTCTAACCGCAATTTCACTCCCACTCGCAAGACAATTGCGCAATCTGAATTTTCATGGATGCTAGGTGACGACAGCCCCAAGCCGTCTCGATTCAGCTCCACGAAGGACATTTTTGAGCTCTGAGAGCCTATGCCTCGTCCGGGATCTCGAACTCGTCATTGGGCTCCTTGGGCTCTTGCGATTCAGCCCACTGGGTGACATCATCAATGTATGAGAGGATTGTAGCGACCGAGTCTGGGACCTTGGATTGCAGGGGAAGAAATTGGACCATTCCAAAGTCGTCAATCAAATGAGCGATGGACTTGTTGAGTTCGTGGAATTTGGGGTTGGTTTTGGAGTTTGCTTCATTGGCCAATAGCAATGGATCAGGGTTCAAGTACCGTTTGAGCTCGCGTTTTGATACCTCCGACGTGACCAGATCCATCTTCGATAGCACATTTATATGCGGAGTCTCCAGCAAGATCATGGCCGACATGGCCGACAGCACACCGGAGAAGAACTTTGGCCGGTCCAAAACAAAAGGTGCCTCTAAAAGGTACGTTGCACAGAGCGAAAAGTTGAGGTTCTGTTGCAAATGCTTGACAATTGTCGGCAGCACCGGCACATGAGTATATAGCTCGATTTGACCCGGGCAGTCAAAAATCAAGTACTCGTCTTCGTAATCACCAATCTCCTCATCCAGCCAATCCAAATTGTTCATTAAAAAGTCGAAACAGTAAACTAGACCTCCGTTCGGTCCATATCCCATTTCCTCCATCACGTCTTCGACCGAGATGAGATCTCGGATATCGACGGTAAACTCATATTCAGTCGGCTCGGCGGCGGGATCCAAGTTGACGATATGGGCCCTTCGTCCGATGCTCTGGATATACGAGATCAATGAGGTGCAGAACGTCGTCTTTCCAACACCAGCCGGGCCCAGTACTAGTACTCCTACTCTCGACATTGTGGATATTATTTGCAGCCAGAATATGTGCCAGTTTTCGAGCTTATAGATGTGATCCGATGGAAATTTCATTTTCTATCCCACCCGATTACAGTCAGCGGCAGTCCAGGCTGACAAAGCAAAGCGGTTAAACGACTTAAATACGAACTCGAACGGGTATAAGAGTACAGCAGCAGGTACCAATTGGGGGAACGCACCTGAAGGATCTTTGAGAACCAGCTGAAAGATAGGCAGCTGAGGCCGCCTTTAGCAGCAATGATTCCGCTCTCACCTGACCGTGTGGGTCAAATGATGCTGGCTATAGCGACGCCTGCTAGTCAGATGGATCTGATCCAGTCTCCCGACAAGCCAATCAGCAAGTACGCAATAACGCGGATGAGCACAGTGAAATTTGGCATTGCTTGGGACAGCACGACAGCGTTTCCGATTTTGGACTCAATCGACGAGCTTATGGACAGTTCGGATGCAGTCAGGCTGGTAGTGAGCATTTTCCAAGACATTGATGGTGCCGAATTGGTGCAGTCGACCGTTAAGGCGCTTCAGTCAGAGTCGGCAAAGATATATTATTACAAGGCGGATGAGCATTCTTGGTACAGCGTCGTCCGGATCTTGACGTCGCTGTGGCCATTGTACTTTGTGTGCACTACTGAGAACGATGAATGGAAGTTCATGGCGCTGTTTTGCTCTAGGGCCGAAGGATTCATGGACGGCCAGATCAAGTGGACAAACAATATCAATGAAGCTGAAGCCCAGGCCGCCGACAGGGCCGCAAATAACGATGCTGATGATGATGACGACAATAACACCAACAGAAATGAATCTAACAATAATGACGATGACGCCTACTGGAAAATGTATGATAAGGAGGATGAAGACGAGAAGCCTGCCGAGGCCGGCGAGGAGGTCACTGATGAGCAGTACTATGACAGGTATGGCCAAGTGGAGACCGCGATTCCCGGCGACGGGACGGGGCAGCCCGCGCCAGCTGAAAGAGCTGATCCAGAGAGCCGGATTCGGAATACGGTAACTCAATTGTACCACCAATCCCAAGACAGCATGAGCAAAGAACAGTTTCTTAAAATCATGCTACAAACTCTAGGAGATCTATAATAAATACTATCAACTGGTCCAATAGAAAAAGGCAACTGAATCAGAGCCCGCTGTCTCGTAATTCCAGTACTGGAATTGACGACTCAGGAACAATTTTCGGTTCCTTCGCTTTGGTCTCGGTCGGCACTCGTTTCGTGATCTGGAACATTGAATTAGGGCGACTGTTCGGAGCAGTTGCCTGGCCACCCGCCCGTTTCCGTCGCTTGGAATTCTTCCATAGGTCCAGGGCCTTGGGGTAATCTGACATTAGAGGTGGAATTGACTGGCAATCTGCCCGCACAATTAGATCAAAGGTGGCCTCGGTCTCGCGCGACGATATTTGGGAATGCGATGGTGTGTCTGTGTTTATCCAAATAGCGGCACCTCGAGCGGAATGGACGGCTTGGGCAAGCTCGCGGACTAGTCGACGGACCCCAGGGATTTTGAACGACGTTCCAACCACGATTAGGCCGTCGGGCCCTGGGCGCGAGGTGAGATCGGCCTCTGAAACAGCTCCAATTGCCTCGGCATCGGGGTTCGCCTCGTTGTACAGCACGATTCTTGGCCGCAACTTGCCCACGCCCTGGGGCCGCTTTCCTGCGATCTGCCTCACTGTCTCGAGCTCTGTGCACTCGGCGCAATCCGGTACGTCGCCAGAAGTGAAGAGCGATGGTTCAAGTGGGCCCGACCACTGGCACTTGGAGCAAACCATGAGGTTCAGAGACCCATGAAGCTGTACGGTCGTTGGAAATGGTGCCTTTTGTGGAAGCGGCACTATCGTCTTCAGATGATCAAGATCGGTGTCGAGACAATCGATGTTTTGGGTGTACATCCTTGCAAGGTGCCCGCGGGCAGCAATCTGGTTAAGGTAATGATGAAATGGTGTAGGGTCACTGTTGGATACCAGTTGATGCAAGTCGCGAACAGTAGTGTGAAAATTGCTGGTGGATTCGTCGTCGTGGTAGACAGAAGCGTCAAACATGCTCTTGCCTGAAGATTTGAGCTTCAGGGCAGATTTTAAATTAGTGAAAAGTCCATCCTGAGACCTGAAGTCTGGGATTCCAGCCGCCACCGAGATACCAGCTCCAGTGACCACAATCAGTCGTCGTGAGGTCTCAAAGACGTGATGAACGAGAGCAATGTCCCGTCTGAATGCAGATTCGCTCCTTAGCAGTTCAGTAAGTCGTTCCAACGAGTAGCTTTTGCCACATTCAAAAATGTCCATCAAGTCCAGAACATTATGAAGCGTCTGGCCCTCTTCGCGGGAGGGCCTTGCTGGTTTCCTTTTCCGCTTTTCCGGCGTCCCTTCGGGTCTTGACTGCACAGTAGGTTCAGAAGGCATCACAGAAGCAGCAGGGATCGATGTTGAAGATGACACCGCTGACGCCGGTAAAGACGACACTGCAGACGAATCTGACATTGATGACTGATCCACATTCATTCCAACGGGCCCCGTATCTGGAGTCTCTGTTTTGACTGGCGATGAAGTGGTAGGCAGCACAACTTCAGCTACCGACGATGACGATGGCTCCAATTTGACCGAACTGTCGACCAGCGGTGCCCTGAAATTGGATTTCCAAAACTGATCCAGCCTGAGCTGAGCTTTGGCTCCATCATCAGGAGAGAACCCCCTATATTTGTTGCTGGACCGTTCCGATGGGGACTCCATGACAGCCAGCCTGCGATTCCACAACCACAAATGCAACTAGTAAGGCAACTTGACGGCTACAAGAGCTCTACCGGTATCCAATGCACTTCCTTAGAAACAGTGACCTGCCCGCTATCGGATAATGCCTCTTTAGTTGTCCAATTTCAGTTTTTCTTCCTGTGGGGGCGGGGTTGATATTTTGAAAGATTACTGTTATGTTGATAGACGATAAGATGCGGACTGTCATGTACGGCGATGGCTGGCGGTTGGTGGGAAATACGTAACTTTGAGACCGCCTCGGTCATCATTTAGGTCCGAACCGGAGCATAGCTGAGGGCAGCTGTGGCAAAAGTTCCATTCAAGGGCATCTATCTGGGGTTCGGAGTTGTCATTGGCTGGGTTGTGTGTAGCTGCTGCTGTCAATTGTGTATTAAGGGGCTGAGGGTTCTGTTGTGACTTAAATAATGAATGTAATAGGGTTTGTCGGTTAGTAAAGAGTGTACTGGGGTGAGACGATGGTCTAGATGCAAAGGGTCATGATTGCAAAGAGACCGGCGACCAAAAGGCCGGACGGTCTGTGGGAAAGAGAGCCATTCTTGGAGGAATGGGATGCAGTGGCGGAAGAGTTGCCAACCGCATCAGCCAGTGCGGTACCAGTGGCGCCAGTAGAGTTGTTGTTTTGGACCTTTCCGTGAAAGTTAGATTGGCCCTGATTCTGAGGTTGGAACCCCTTGCAGCTTTTGGACTGGTCTACAGTGCCAGAGGTAGAATAGCACCACATGTCCTTGGCGCAATTGGTGCTAGTTCCAACACATGATGGAACGTACGGGCTGTTCCGGTACTGATTGTTGAGGTATCGGTCGCGGGTGGTCTGATCTTGCTGAATATACACGGCAGCGTTGTACCAGAAAGTGGCATTGAGAGGAGCGTCCTTGGGCCACAGGTTTTGAGGGTCATAATCTTCTCGAGCCGAGTACCCAAACTTCCATTCTGGGTCGTGGTCAGGGAACTTGATGGCGTCGTCTAGCGCAAGGTAGTAGTTGATAGAGTCCATCACCTCAAACGTCTCGGTATCAACCTCGTAGTATCTCCAGCCGGGGTTGAGCTCGGTAAAGGGGGTGATTGATTGGCCCAGATACGCTACATTGATTGGCTCATTGTTAGCGTTGTCCTTCTGGAACAGGTGGAATTTGTCCTGGTGAACATGGCCGAAGAACACTGCTGCAATTGTCGAGGGGGAGAATCGCTCAACGATGGTAGAAAACACTTGAGAAGGCAGCGGCAGAGCATTGCGGCCGTCGCCACCTGTAGGGACATGAGCAATGATCCAAGCTCGCTGGCCACTCTTCTCGCACGCGGCCAATTCGTCAGCCAAAAACTTGAACACTCCCGATGGATCGGGGTCAGACATGTTCCAGTAATTGTAAAAGTTCTCGTGGAACCAGAAATTAGAATCCAGCGAGATTACTCGCAGCCCTCGCTTAGTGGTGGTCGCGAAACCAGCGGCATGTGTTCGCACGTCATCAGCCTCTGACCCATTGATCCAATTGAACTTGTCCCCCCACATTTCTGCTGCGAGGTCATAATTCCATTGAAATCGGTTATAGAAGCCAGACTTTTGCTGGGCAACCTGGCCATAGGGAAAGGAGTCATGGTTGCCCAATGTAGCATACACTGGAATACCATTGAGATTGTCCTTGAGCGACTGGTACGCAAAAGTCTCTGCCTCAATTGCGTCGTCCAAAGTGGTGTAGGAGTCATCATCATGGTCAATGATGTCTCCGGTGAAGATTGCAAAATCAATGTCTGAAGCTTGAGTCTTCTTCCCAATTGACTGCAGGGCATTGTTGATCAAGTCTTTGGGAGAATCGCACTGGTATGAACCCCACTTGGTAGCAGGGTCCAGCACATTGTTTGGGGAGTGGGCGTTGTGACTGTGCGGAGTGCAGCACATGGTCCTAGAGCAATTGGACTCAGCGCCGACCGTGTAGTCTAGCTCAACGTGGAGATCTGACACATGGATAGCTTTGAAGGTCTGCCCCTTGGATTGGGGTACCGGCAGATTGTCAGGCTTCTTGGGGAACCAAGACGAGATGTCAACCTGAGGTGTCTTGGGCAAAGGGCAGGCACCATGTCCCTGGTAATTGCAAATGTATTGTCCGTCAATTCCATCGGGATTGATCAGCGTCAAGACGTTTGTGACGTCAAGACCCATGGCTCCAAACTTGGTGGTGTTGGCACCAAACGTCACATTGCATGCTGAGAAGGTATGGAAGTTTTCATCCTGGCACAGCTGAATCAATGCATTGGGAACAATGTCGGGATTGGAAGTGGCATACTTCTTACCAACTTTGAGCATGCTGATGCACTTTGAACACTTGTCGCCGCTTCCTTTGATAACATCCTTGACCTCACCAACTGCCTGATTCACCAAGTCTTGGTTAGAGTCTGCCAGAACGGCAGTGGCTAAGGCGAGAGGGCCCAGCAGAGTTGAGAACCGCATCGTTTTGGTTTGGTAATTGCTCGTATTGCAAATACTTGAAGAGGGGAGGAGCCGTATTTATGTTGAATTAAAGTAGTCGCTTGAAGGATGAGGTCGGTACCAACAATTGGATTGAGGCGGCCGAATGATCTAGCGGAGCTGCACGCGGCCCTGACGGCGTTTGGCCCACGCGAAGAGGTCCGTGCCCACGTGTGACTTGGCGCCCGGGCCCAAGTACGGAAAGGATGGGGATGCGCGGGGTGTGTGAACCGGTACCTCAGTCCCATTGACCAGGTTCCAGATTCGCTTTTAATAACTAACAGCACGGGTCTGGCCCTTCACCATTAAGCGTAGCAGGTCAGGACCACGAGGGCTCCCACGTGGAGACGATCAGAAAGGAGTTGCGATAACCCTTGGTCTCCGAAGAGCGAGCGACGTGAATATCGTGGGAGTTGCGTTAGAAGTTTTTCTTTGGCTCTGCCTTCCATTCCTGTCTTGCCGGCGCTCAATTTGGCTTATTTTAGCACAGATTGCATCATAGTCAGACAGCGCATCCGCTCCGTTCGGGGAGCGCTGCGTGCTAAGACTTTGTTTCAGATCGGCGGAAGCCAAGACCGCATCATGCATAAGCTTAAGACACTGACTGGGACAGAAAAAAGCAGTTTGGAGTACGGGAAGCCAAGCTCACCAGACCGCGAGGGGGATCTTAGAGTTGCTTCTCTAGTAGCTAAACCTAACTCTCGGATCGGTTTCGTAGCTGGCTCGCACCGTCACTCGTCGCGCCTGACACTGCCCACCACCTTTTGTGCCGTTCGGGCTGCCGCCGTGGCTACCTGACACAGCACTTCCCGTATTGGAATTTCCACTGATGGCAGGCGGTACCAGGCATATCCGGCACCTGGGATTGGCTGAATTCTCGGGTTTGCAGCCAAAGGGACCGACCAAAAAGCAAATTAATTCAACGGTTGCAAAAGGCACAATAGCGTTAGCCGCGAATTAGAGACTCCTGACCGGATCCAGGCGTCGCGTATCCGGAATGTGTCTTGGAAAGAAGGCTCACCAACGTCGATGTATTGGACAGATCTCCAGATCAGCATGAAAATTTCTACAACCACGAGTCTAGCCAGGGCCTATCCAAGGCGTCTCGATGTCCATCTTTTCATATTCATCTGCCGATGCATTCAGCGCCGAGAACCGCGCACTAGTAAGTGTATCGACTACGAGTACTACATAGAACTCAATCACTGACACCAATTGTTGGCGTCAGAAGGGTCTCATTTGAGCGTCATTGAACCCCAAATTTGACTCAGGTCTTTGCCCGCTAGCGGCTATGCTAGCCGGAATCATGCGGGTCTCATTGAGGCCCATGCTCCTCCAAGTCGCCTCCTGTGCTCGTTCCCTCCATTTTTCTGCTCCCTCGCCTCCACAGCCGCCTCCGAGCTGGCAGTACTACCGGTCGCTAATAATAGTTTAAGCTACCACTTTAACGAGAGGGACGGGGGATGCCGTCCAAGGCATTAGCACAATGCCACGCTGTGACGTGACCACGATCACAGACCTACAGAACCGGGCCAGATTTCATGTCCGCACCGTGTCATAGGGTCTTCAGTTTGGTGTCTATTCTTAGTTTACGATCCGTACCCGGGGTCTGTGGAATGGCGTCCTTTTGGACCCACCCGGGTTGTAACTTTACTGGCGATGCGGCAAAGCTGGTTGAGGGATAAAACCGAAAAATGTGAAATACAGTAGCACCTGACCACCCAAAGTGCCGCCGGCCCGGTCAGCGGCGTAAACTGCTCTGGAGAAAGGACTCTGGAGGAAGGAAAGGCTGAAAACTGGCTGGCTACCAGGCTGGTCGGAGCCTACCACGCAACATTCTTCAGCTCACGGCTGTGCGCGACTGGAAATTGAAGAAAAATGTTCGCGACAAAGTGAAATCGTTGGACCATAACTAAGGCTGTTGGCGCTAAGAACCAGTGTGGGCTAGTGCTTTTATTTTGGATCTGGAGGTATTGATTTGGACCTACTACTTTGCGTTCTGTCCTCCTTTTGGTACTGTGTCTGGAGTTGTAATCTACAACAATGGTTCAAATTACTGAAGTCAAGTCGTCGCAACAGACCCGAACGTCTGCTCACACCCACATCAAGGGCTTGGGCCTAAATGAGCTAGGAACCGCTCGTCCTGAAGAGGCGGGATTCGTGGGGCAGACTGAGGCTCGTGAAGCGTGCGGAATTGTCGTGGACTTGGTGAAGTCAAAGAAGCTGGCAGGCCGAGGGGTCCTGCTGGCCGGTGGGCCGGGTACTGGTAAGACTGCGCTTGCGTTGGCAATCTCTCAGGAGCTTGGACCCAAGGTCCCATTTTGCCCAATTGTTGGGTCCGACATCTATTCTGCGGAAGTTAAAAAGACGGAGGCATTGGCATCGCACTTTCGTCGAGCCATTGGCCTGCGAGTTCGAGAGACTAAGGAAGTTTACGAAGGCGAGGTTACTGAGTTGACTCCGGAAGAGACTGATGCGCCTCTCGGGGGATATGGCAAGACCATCTCCCACGTGCTGGTTGGCCTCAAGACTGCTCGAGGTACCAAGGCTCTGCGACTAGACCCCTCAATTTACGAGTCGCTGCAAAAGGAGCGAGTGGCAGTTGGCGACGTTATCTACTTAGAGGCGAATACTGGTGCGGTGAAGCGAGTAGGACGATCGGATGCGTTTGCTACAGAGTTTGATCTCGAGGCCGAAGAATACGTGCCGTTGCCTAAGGGAGACGTTCACAAAAAGAAGGAGGTGGTACAAGACGTGACTCTTGCCGATTTAGATGCTGCCAATGCCCGTCCCCAGGGGGGCCAGGACGTGCTGTCGATGCTGGGACAGTTGTCAAAGCCCCGAAAGACGGAGGTGACGGAGAAGCTGCGACGTGAGATCGATTCGGTCGTCCAGAGCTACGTCGACCGGGGGGTGGCAGAATTGGTACCGGGAGTGTTATTTATTGACGAGGCTCATATGTTGGACGCAGAGAGCTTCACCTACCTCAACCGTGCATTGGAGCAGCCTGTGGCGCCGCTAGTGGTACTGGCGTCGAACCGAGGCGTCACTACGATTCGAGGCACCGAGACCGACGGCCCTCACGGGTTGCCGGCGGATCTGCTAGAGCGATTGCTGATTGTCCGAACCTTGCCCTACACCCGGGCTGAAGTACGAACAATTCTGAAGCGTCGCGCCATTCTGGAAGGAGCCCCAGCGTCCGAGCAGGCTCTGGACGCGCTGGCGGGTCTTGGTGTGGACTCGTCGTTGCGATATGCCCTGCAGCTGCTTGCCCCTGCATTCGTTTTGGCTCAGAGCCATGGACGGACCGAGATTGCTCTCGATGACATTGATGAGGCCCGCGACCTGTTTCTGGATGCTGGCCGGTCCACCAAGGTCCTTCAGCAGAGCACCAAATTCCTAAGCTAGCGGCGGACCGAGTAAACCCACTATAGCTAACACCACCCACGCGAGTGCTCTGAATACACTTAATAGCCATCTTGCAACATCGCCATCTATTGTAACTATGAGCTCAACGATGTCGCTTCAACTGGACCTCCAAGTCGTCATTTCAGGCTCAGCCACCGGTGCTTAGACTGTACTGGTTTCCTTTAGCGCTCGTCTCGAATGAGGCTGGTGCCTGAGGCCTATGCCTGTCGCTGCTGTCTGTCGCTGCTGCCTGTCGCTGCTGCCTGTCTCTGCTGCCTGTCGCTGTCATGGTTAGTCACGATCAGCCACTCAATCTCGCAGTCCGATCCCGCAGCCAAGATCGAACCCTGCAGGTGGCGAGCGGCAGAAAGAACAATAGAAGCATTCAGAGCAGCATTGGGCTGGGCCCGCGGACCTCAAACAACATAGGATATACCATGTATCCGTGAATCCAAGACTGAGTGAATACTGCCCTTTCTACTAGTCCATTGTCCCAGTGGTGGTGGTGTTCGTCTCTTGTTCACGTTCAACGCAGGCGGGCCGCTTGTTTTATTAGTCGCACCCTGCATGTCGAGCAGCACCTGCAGTAATGACTCCTCACTGCAGCATTGATGACTGAAGTCGGCAGCCGACGACGGGAAATTGACTCACCGCCATCATCATGACTCGACAGGCGCTGTCTGACTTGTCTATACTAGCCTAAACAGTCTGACTAATGGAGTACAATACCGTATCGTGGAAGAGTATATAAGCAATAGCTATCTGCTAGGTCGTCTTCATTAAATCATCTTCAACATTTTCTCTCACACTCAAACCCACACTCACACTCGCGTTCTCAACCACACTTCTGGTACAATGGCTCAATCACTCAAGGATACTCACTCCGTCTACTCGGTGTCTTCCACTACCACCCTTGGATCTGTCCAGCAACCTACTCCCAAGACCTCGAGTCTGAGTAAACTGAAGCAAGGGCTCAAGTCGGCCTTGGAACCTCCCGCCAACTCCCCCCTTCCTGATAGACATCGCTACCCCAATATGCGAAAGACTATGGCCATGAACCGAATGTAACTGACGCCATGAGCGATAGACTGGTCTCTCAACATTTGCGCCATCATGACAATTACTAACGGCATTAATTATTGGCAGACGCTGGACCTGGCGCAAGCGCCCCGCCGCGAACGGAACCCGGATCCAGCAAATAGCCCTAACTATCAGTAATATTAACAAAGACTCTTGATCCAATCAGCTTTACACTTGGATTGTCTTTCTCTCGACACTCTCTCGATACCTGCCTGCCTTTTTCCCCTCGTCTCTCTCAATGCCTTCCTGCCTGCCTGCCTTGTTCAGCGTTAGATTTCCAGTACATGGCTTAGGCTGTCTGAGATTATTGACTAAATAAGACGAGTCTCGCCTGCCGGGTAGCCAGGCTCGGAGCAGCCCGGAGTCCGGCGAAACGGCCGTAACTGTCCCTGTCGCGCGACAAAGGGCCCAGAAAGGGGCTCGGAACATTGTTATTCCGCCACGGGAAGCAATAATATACGGCATCGGCCTATACCGACTGGGGGTTAGTGGGCTGAATTTGGGGGTGGTTCCACTGGGGGTGCAAAAGGGTACAAAATCTGCTGATGGCTGGATTAAGTTTTTTTTATCAAATTAGCAGTATAGATAAGCATGGTAATCTCGCTCATGAGATGACGACGTCTAGCAACAGCCTACTCCATGGTACGATTAGACATGAATAGATTGTCGTTATCAGATAGCGACGCGGAGAGTACTCGGTCGGTTAGTTCCGCGGGATCTATCGATAAAAAGGATATGACGGGGGATATGACGGGGGATATGACGGGGGAGCAGACTGCCACTCGATCTGGCGAGACCACTGCGACCCCAAGCACCGCTGCCAGTATGGACGACTTGGCTAACCCGTATGCGATAATGAGGGCAGATGTGCAGCCAGATGACAAGCTGCCGCCAAAGCGTGGAGAGACCGCAGACACCGGAGCCACTAGAGACCCCGAAAAAGCGGTGTTCAATGAGCCAATGAATTTAAAAGGCATGTCCATGTTCCGAAAATGGGTGATCACGTTAGTGCTCACTGTGTCCGCATTCCAAATGGCGACAGTGTCGTCGGCGTGGGGGACCCTCAGTCATGCCATCGCTGCAGAATTACACATGTCGAGAGAAGTCAGCATTTTAGGCATCTCGCTGTTTGTGCTGGCATTGGCAATTGGGCCGCTTCTGTTTGCCCCACTGTCTGAGTTTTATGGGAGACGTCCACTTTACACAATTGCATTTATCGGGTACATTGGGTTTTTATTTGGCAATGCGTTTGCCAAAAACATTCCCACGATTCTAGTCTGTCGGTTCTTTTGCGGCCTGTTCGGGTCGACGTTCTTGTCAAACATCTCGGGCACAATTGCCGATATCTTTTACAAAGACCAACTGACCTATCCCCTGGGGTTCTTTACGTTGGGGCCGTTAATTGGCCCTGGGTTTGGCCCGTTTCTTGGTGGAATCATGGTCCAGCATCTCTACTGGCGGTGGGTGTGGTACGTGGAGCTTATTTGGGCAGGAGTGATGGCGGCACTAGTCATGGTCACTTGCCCAGAAACTTTTGAGCCAGTGCTTCAGACTAGGCGAGCAAAAGAATTGAGGAAGCAAGGCAAAGTAGTGTACTCAGAGCTTGAATTGAGCGAACGCTCGATAGTCCAGGCCATCAAGACCAATTGCACGAGACCGTTTCTGCTTTTGGCTCTGGATCCAATCATGCTCTTGCTCTGCCTTTACACGGGGTTCCTATTGGCGCTCGTTTACTTGTTTTTTGTCATTTTCCCGCTGGTGTTTTCGCATATCTACAACTTTGACTCTCAAGCGGAGGGTCTAGCATTTCTTGGCTTGACGGTGGGACTGTCGATTGCTCTATTCACAATCCCTATGTGGGCTCGTATGAGAGCCAAGATGATTGAAAAAAACGGCGGCGTGGTAGAGCCAGAAATGCGCCTGCCTGTGCTCTGTGTAGGCGCAGTCATCATGCCGTTGAGTCTATTTATTTTTGCATGGACGGTGTACTCCAGTGTGCACTGGATTGTTCCCATCCTTGCCTCGGGCCTCTTTGGGTTTGGAAACAGCTTGGCATTCATGTCAATTATATCATACACAGTCGAGGCCTATCCAAAATTCGCCGCTAGTGCCACTGGGGCCAACGTGTTTGTGCGTTGTGGCATGGCAGCGGCCCTGCCGTTAGTGGCCGTCCAAATGTTCGATGCGATGGGATATCATTGGGCATTGACCTTTCTAGCTCTAGTTGCGACTGTGTTTTGCCCTGGAAGCTTCCTGCTATTCAAATATGGCAAAGAAATCAGGCTAAAATCGCGATTTTCACAGTAGATTAACGACTCTAATAAAATGGCACTGCAGCACCATCTCCTCGTAAATCCGAACCACCACTGTAGATGCCGTCAGCATATCGAATCACTTGTCCACGACCAAAAATGCCCCGGTCAGCGCCCTTCAAGACCTTAATTTTGTGTCCCAGTGCCTCCAGACCCTTTACTACATCTGTGCTGATCCCCTCTTCAACATGAACAACGGTGTGGTTCTGTGTAGCGACTGGCCCATCAGGGCCCTTACCGGTGTCCGCGAAGCTCGAGTCTGGGCCGAGACAGATTCGGGGCGAGTCCAGGGCTTCCTGAGCATTATGGCCAAATAACACAAGGTTGAATAGTACTTGTAGATGGCCCTGGGGCTGCATGTACCCGCCCATCACTCCGTAGGATGCATAGAGAGAGTTGTCCTTAGCATTGGTTAGCATGGCAGGGATAATGGTGTGATATGGGCGCTTGTTGGGGGCGTACACATTTCGAGTCCCAGGAGTGAGGTTGAAGTTTGCTCCTCGGCTCTGTAGCGAAAAGCCAGTGCCTTTGGGGATGATACCCGATCCGAATCCTTCGTAAAGCGAATTGATGAAAGAGCAGGCGTTTCCATCTTTGTCAGTGACGCTCAGATATACAGTATCACTCTTGAGCTGAGGGCTGATCACGCCGTGGTCAAAGTCGACGTTCGCCTTGCTACTTGAAAACAGCTTTGATCGCTCCGCTAAGTACTTGTCGGTGAGCAGCTCGTTCACGTCATAGTCCAGCTTTTCCGGGTCCGTGATGTACTCCTCGGCATCCTTGAATCCATATTTGAGGGCCTCGATCAGAAGGTGGAGGTACTCGACCGAATTGTGTTCGAGCTTGTCCAGATCCACAACTTTTTGGCTCTCAAGCTGCTTGATGATTCCAAGAGCCTGGAGTGCTACTAACCCCTGGCCATTAGGAGGCAATTCGTGGAGATTGACCCCGCGGAATTCCATCGATACGGTATCGAGAAAGAGGGATTTGTGCTCCTTGAGATCTTTGTGGTCCAGCACGCCTCCTCGCTGCTTGATGGCTTCGACAATGCTATCAGCAATTGGACCCTCGTAGAATCCCGCGGCACCGTGTTTGCCAATTGACCGCAAAACCGCGGCAAAGGGCTTGTTCACAAACAGCTCTCCGTCTTTGGGGGGCTCCCCGTCCTTCGCCAGGAGCTCAGCAGAGTTTGGCGACGCCGCTTGAAGCTTCTTCTTCAATGGCTCCCACATGTTGGCACACACCGTAGAGATTGGAATCCCGTTTTCAGCCATCGACGCTACCGGTTCCAAAGCTTCGGCAAGCGTGACTTTCCCGTTACCCCACTTGTTGAACACATCTTCCCAAGCAGCTACCGCGCCAGGCACAGTCACGCAGTGTACAGAAGTGTTGGGGATTCGAGGGCCCTTAACTCCCTCGGCCCGAATCAGATCGATTGATCCCTTAGCCGGGGCCTTGCCTGACCCATTAATCCCCTTGAGCTCCTTCGTGTTGGCATCGTAGTAGATTGCAAATGCGTCCCCGCCAACCCCCACACTCATCGGCTCTAGCAACGTCAGGCCAGCGGCAACCGCGACTGCTGCCATGGCTGCGTTACCCCCTTTTTCAAGCACCTTGAGGCCAGCAACATTAGCCAAAGGCTGTGTAGACGCGACAATGCCCCGCGTAGAGTGCACTACCGACCGACGAGAATTGAACTTTGTGTCCTCCATCTTTCCAGTGTCTAGTCACTCGTAAAGGTCTCACATTTGGGGTTCTATTATATATATATGTAAGGCGAAAAAGTGGGGGTGGAGCATGCTGAGGATCCCCGGACTTTGCCGCTTAACGGGGGGCGAGACCCGGGGCTAACAGCATACAGGGTCCCCGGACTCCGAGGAGGAATCGCGAATTAGCAGTTTAGACTACCGAGGCGGCAGAGTAGCGGGCTGGGCGGTCCTAGCGCCTTAAAGGGCCCCTAGAGTAACGCACTCTGATAGGAAGTGTGCTGGTGAGCAGATTTCGGTACTTCCATAGACTACCCGTTTGGTGCGCCCGGTCCGGGCGACCCATTCTTGAAGGTTACCGTACTCGAAGTAGTTACCGCCTCCAACGGTGAAAATGATGGCTTCGTCATGAGAATTGCGCTTTGGTGGTCGAGTGTGCGATCCCCGAGTGGCCTTGGGGTCAAAGTACAAGTAGTCGTCAGTAGCCGCGGCGTTGGATGGCGACGGCTCTAAGATAGACTCTACGACCTTGGTAATCGCGAGATCCTTGGTCGCGGGTAGCAGGTTCTTGACTCCTGAAATTAAATTGCCAAAGCCCTCGGACAATTTGCCATCCTTGAGCCGGTTCGTAATGCCACTAAACGACTTGAACAAATCGCCGCTGTTTTGATTCTGCTGGGGCTGGCTAGGCTGTGCATACCCACTCATCAGACTCATCTTTGTAATTTCCTTGAGCCTCTTCACGTAGGTCAATGCAGTGAGATCGACCCCTTGCGACATCAGAGCCGACTCAAAGTCCGCCAGGTCGCTGGTTGAGATGTTGTCTGTGAGCAGAAAGAAAATGAGAAAGAGCCGCAGCTTGTCGTCGGCCACCTTGTAGTCGGGGTTCTTAATGTGCTCCAGAATTGTAGCCTTAGTTTGCTTCGTCACGTTCTCCTCTGCTTCAAACAGCTGGGCCAGTCCTCGGTCGCCAATGGCTTTCAGCAGAACCGTCGCAATGTTCATGTGCATGTCAATTGTCTTCTTCCGGGCTGTGAGCTCAGGTAGTGCGGTTACCGCATCCTTGAGATGCTTGGCGTTCGAAGACGCGTCTAATTCGTCCAAATCGCTCACCCCCGTACGCATAGTGATATCTTTGGCGTCTGTCTTGTACCTGTTGAGCGCCGAGTCCAGGTTGTCTGCGACCTCGGGGAATGGCAAGCCGGAGTTTTCGTTCCAAAAGAAGTCAGCTGGGTCGATGTCGTACGCCTTCTTGGTGACGTTACCCTGGTCGTCTTGCGATTCGACAGTGATTCGGTTGCGGTCGAGGTCGCATACGTCACTAATGAGGCACTGGTACGTCCACGAATGCGAAAACATGGACACCAGGTCGATATTACGGTCAACAATGATCAGCACCGGGCGAGTCGATGACGTGCTGGATCCCTGTTGCTGCTGCTGTTGAGAACGGGTATTTAAAACATGGTTGCGCAGCTTCTCGTCTAGTTTTTGCGCAATCATTTCGGCAGCGTTTCCCCTGGTGCATCGAATGATTGGAATCTCCCCAGAAGTCAATACTACGCTGAACAGGCCGTTGACGACCTGATTGACCAGGCTCTCGATTTCGTCTTCCTGTGATTTGGGGTTTGCCAGAGTCGAGTACACCTTGGGCATTCCTAGGGAGTAGATATTAGGCTCCGACACAATAAAATTGAGAAATTGATCATATACGGTCGAGATCTTTTGCGAAGTGTAGACAGTCTGGTTGGCAAGGTCTTCGAGCAGGTTTCGTGGTAGCGGGCTAGTAAAGTTGAGGTACGTAGATTCGTAAAGCCCATTAGTCAAGTCCTTCGCAATGATCTTTATGTTTTCTGCGGTCGGCGCAACAAAGTATACTGCTGGCACGTCTGGGATCGCGTATCGGTCGGCGCTCAATAACATGTGTACCGTGACTCCGTTGCGAAACAGGTCGTTTACACGTAGTACCGCTGACACAACGTCGCGTCCAACATTATCAAAGATCAACACCTTCCATATTCCCTGCGATTTTTGAGCCTGTTCAGTCGTGGCGGTGTCCTGGGGTTCATCTTGCTCAATATTCTTGTTCAAATTGAGCATGCGCTCAATTGCAGCTACGCAAGTTAGCAGGCATATCATCAAATACATAGCCCTTGTAACACTTACCGACTTGCTTGTCCCGCAAGCTGGGTTCCTTGTCTACCGCTGCCACTGACATGGTCCTCACTAGCTAACGACAGGTGTTCACGGTGAAATTAGAGACTGTGGCTGATTAAGTAATTATTTCACGAAGTAGGGTAAGCGGTAGTCGAAGCGAAAACGGGCGAATGGGTGGTACAGTAAGGCACAATGGCAATAGCAATGCGCGCGAAGGGGACGTCTCGAGAAGGACAGTTGCAGCGTATCACATGGTTTTCACCTGACGGACACTTCCTTTAGTAACAGGTCTTTGAGCTCGCTGTCGCAAGTGTTGTCAATGGTGAACGCAAACTGCCGCTCGCAGCTCGGTTCTCGCGTGCCAGTGAAGAATCGTTGTAGAAAGGGGTGCTGGAGGCTCTGAGAGGCGGTGATGCGGGTATCGGGATCGTAATCGAGCATTCGTATTGCCAGATCGAACGCCTTCGGATTGATCTCTCCGAGGACGGTGTGAAGGCTCGTTGGCTCCATATCCAGGGACTCAGCAAGCGCTACCAGTCGGTGCCCATCCTCGGAAAGAAGCTCGTCTGAAGGATACCCCAAGGTTGCAAATGTACGGGCCAGTCGCTTTACGACGCTTGTGCCACGAAATATGGGTTTTCGGGTGATCAATTCGCACATAATTGTCCCCGCTGACCAGATATCGACTATGTTAGTGATTCTCTCCCTCCACCTGTCCCGTCTCCAGTAATAACGGCCCTCCACCACGTCCCTCCATCACGTCCGGTCTCCAGTAATAATGGCCCCTCCGCTGCCTCTCCTCGTGGCTTACCATGGTCTCCAAATCCCTGAGCGGGTGGAGCGTTGATGCTCAATTCTGGCGCTCGGTAGTTCTCATTGACTGTGTAGTGTGTGATTTTGATGCGATTATCATAGAAAGCGGTGGTAGCGACGCTGCTGGCTTGGGAAAAGTCGCAGATTTTGATCTTGCCAGCTGCATTGACATGGATGTTGGCGGGCTTCAAGTCTCGGTGAATCACATTGGCAGAATGCAAATACTTTAATCCTCGCACCATTTGATACACAATTGACTCGATCTGATTCGGAGGCAGCTGCATTGGACCAGCAATCACCCGGCTCAGATCCGTGTCCAACACCTCTTGAGTCCAGTAGAGTCCTGAGTACCCCTTCTTTGTCACAATTTCGACATTGGTCAATTGAACAATCTAGTTAGTCGACTTCAGCCCCCGCTTTTCTGGTTCGTTGTGGTGCTACTTACGTCAGGGTGGGTGTCAAAGTGTCGCAGCAACTGGAGCTCTCTGATGATTCTTCTAAGCTTTTCTGGCTCGGAAAGTGCATGTTTTGAGATCTTGATGATAGCAATATAGGAGCCAGTATTCGAGTCATTTGCTAAACAAGCGTGATGGTTCACGCCTTTGCTAAGTGATGTTTCGAGGGCGTATTTAGGATCCACATTGAAGCCTACACTGTCGTAAGAAACGTATTTCATTTCGCTTCAATGGTCTCGACCGTTCAAATTCAAGGTTTGGGTTTTCTAGAAATTGTCTTGAGATTTGTTTATTATTTCATCAAAATATAAATTTAGCATATATATTCGTGTATCGTGCATCATTTGCTCATCATCTATTCGTCGTCATTAGTACTATGCAAATGAAATATCCCACCCCTTGGAATTGCAAATGCCATACCAGTCTACGTAGCTCGTGCCATAATCGTCTCTGGACCATACCTCGTTGACCAGCTCCCGAGTTCGAGCAATGTTTCGTGCCAGATTGCGCCCATAGTAGTCATCAAACATCTTGTTCACCTTATGGCGGTCGGAATCGGTGACTGAATGGATCGCAGCAATAAACAGCGGAAACACTGCCATCCCTTCCACTTCGGTGCCAAGAACGACGTCCAGCGTATAGTGGAGCTGTTTGACCAGTGACTGGGCCTCCAGAGAAGCTGCGTTGACTTTGAGCACTGACTGGCGGAGGTGGAGCCGAGCTGTCACCTTGATGGTGTCAAACAGCGCCAATTGAGACTCTAGCTGCTCAGCAGTTAATGAAATCATGTCCAGAGGATCCGCGTGGCACGACTCGAGTCGCTGGTCCAGTTCCCGTACCCGATTCGAAATTTGCTGCGCCACTAAGTTCTCAGGATCGGAAAGTGAGTAGCATCGAGCAGAAAAATCCGTAATCTCTGCCAGAAGCTTGAACAATGGGCGGCAACATCCTAGCAGCGCATCCAGTCCCAGTCCATGTTTCATAATTGGATCGTACTCTGACGCTGCAAAGTATGTGTTGCGGGACCGGGTCGTGGAGGTTAAAAGGTCGTGGTAGGCGAAATTGGACGCCAGCCACCGAAGACTGCGATCGTGGGCAAAGCTCTTGATTCCACCATTGAGCTTTATTAGTCCTGCCGCCTGGCCCAGATGTTGGTCCCAGTTCACGACGTCTCCTGAGCAGATTTCGGCGGCACAAATGAGAAGAATTCCTGCAATTGTAGTGTAGTCGTTGCGTCGCTTTGGTTTGGCCCGAACTGACTGGATGGCTCGGTTTAGATAGAACGATGCCGCGTCCTGCTCATTGTCGCGTCCAAGGTGGAACCCAGACCACGCAACAATTGAATCCAGGACAATGCGGTCGTGCTGGGCCATGGGGACAAACACGTTCAGAAACGAGTTGGCCTCGTCGTTAGACACACAGATGATTTTGCCCAGTCGAGAGCAAAAATGTTCAAACAGCCTCTCGCCTTCGGGGTCCAAGTACGCACTGTACCAAGGACTAGTTGGCGAAGTCAGGTTGAGACCAACTGTAAACGCTTCCCAATTGACGGCGGCAGATGATTTGGCCCCTTTGCCGTCGGGTGGGGAGGGAGGGCCGAACGGGAGCAGGGCGGTAGTAGAGGCCGAGTCAGTTCCGAGGGAGTCGGCAATTGACTGGGTTAGAAAGCCTTGAATGCTGCTGGGGCTGGCGAAGCGAGGACTGAGTGAAAACGGGTCCAGGTCCGAATCTCCTAGCCGGACGATCTCCTCAATGTCTTCGTGGTCCATGGGTAGGGGAGAGGGCGCTTCGACGTGGTCAACACCGGGTTGGGCAGTGGCAGCGCTGTGTCCGTCCAGGATCCGATCCTCGACGTGTTCAGACGACGACTCGCTGTCATCGCCTGGCGATGAGGGCGGGCTCCAGAGCCCAGTCAGCGATAAGGGGACGGCGGTGAGACTGTCGAACGAAAGGTTGTGTCCCGACGACGCCAGGCTGTTCGGGTAGAGGGCCGCGGCGGGCGGCGGAGCTGATTGGGAGGTCGGTGCAGCAGCATGGGCAACAGCTAAAGACGTTAGCTTGCGTCCGTCGTCGTCTGCTCCAGTGCTGATTCCTATTGCCATTCCGAACTCGGCATCGACGGGGTCCATGTCCCCTTCCAGCTCATCACTGGCCTCGGTGTCGTCAGTGGCATCGCTCTCGGGACTGTGTTGCTTGAGACGTTTGGGCAGGAGAATGGTTGAAGGCCGGCGAAGGTCGTCTGGTCCCCGGGGGTCTGCGGGGTCTGCTGGCCGTCGGTGTTTCCTGTTCTTCCTCTCAAGACCTGGGGTAGGGTAGACACAATCTAGCCCTAGCCGGGAACAGGCACCACACAGTGGCCTCGACTCGTCGCAACGCTTCTTGCGCTTGCGGCAGGTGAAGCACCCCGTTCTAGACCTTGGAGGACGCTGGGCAGCGGATTTTGTCATTAGTAAAAGTGAGTGGTCAAACGTCAACCTTCAATTCTCCAAGACCTGTGTGTTATCAATGACCTTTGGTGCAAACGACGGCATGCCGATAGTTGGGGGTCACTGAGATCTGCACCCGCTACCCCGCCAAGGATGCCAACTACCGTTTGACGATGGAGGGTATGCAGAGAAACGTGTGTGCAAGGCGAAATAGTCCCCTTGGTTCATGCAACTCGGGGGCACACACTGCACACTGCAAGGCAGGTTATTGGCCGCGGGGTCAGGATCAGATTGGGTGGTTCCGTTATCTTTCAACTGATATCAGTGATGGAATAGGGAGTGTTATCTGTGCCTGTGCGGTGGTACAAGATACCGGCTCGGGTCCGATATCGGCGGCCGCTGGCGGTTTTGGGGGCAGTATTGGGGGCCTCTGAGGAGGGGGTCCCGCCTTAAGCAGGCTGGTGGCCCGGAAATGATGGATGCGATTTAACCGGAAGTCTCACCCAAAAGTGCCCCGGATTTCGATGATCGTCTACATGAATTGCGTCGTGCAATCGACGGTTCTTTCATTACCCCACAAAATTTTCTGTGCCTTTCTAGCTGCCCGTCTGGCGGGGTAGACCCGGGCCGGCTGTCCGGCACGCCAGCCAACCACCACCCACCAACCGATGAGGTGCCAAGGCCAAGAGCAAGCTCAATCGGTCCGAGTGGACGGGAGTGACCAGGGCACCGCTTGGAGCAGCCCAGCCAGGGCGCCAGTATAGAAGCCAGCGGCCTAACCGCCTAGTTGCTACGATACATAGTGTCGTAGAGTCTGGATTCATGACGTCAAATGCCCCGGGGTTCATCGGTACAAAATGCGCGGGCGTCGGGAATCGAGCTCCGTTGGTCTGCAAGTTGCAACTGGTACACACTTACTTCCACGACGATAGTCAGTGGTTGGGGGGGGAGGATGCGGAGAACATGCGGGGGTCGGATATGTTTCTCCATAGGATCAACCCCCGCCGCGGGCACTTTACTCGGGCCACTCAACGCCGGCGAGACTCGAGGGGCAGAGCCTCTAGTGCAAGCAGGACTAAGTGCAGGCCAGGGCTGGTGCCCGCAACCAGCTGGACCCGAGTGAACAGATGAGGGGCTGGGGAAGCATATAACCGAACAAAGAGTTGCTTGCATGAGAGCTCAGGCGACACATGACTCCAGACAGGCAGGCTGGCACTTGGTCGGTGGTGGAGTCGGTTTTATCGTATTTGTTTCGTATTGGCAGTAGTACCACCTCGGCGCGGAATCATCTGCGGCGTTAGCATTTTGACTTGATCGACTTGAACGACAGTTGAAAGTCCTCTGTCGCATTGGGTAGGTCGCTTAGCATCGATACATAGCTTGAGCTCCGCGTCTACCACTTAACTTGCTAATCCCGTTACAGAGTCGGCATTAATCACATGATGCTAGAGTGTACACCGTGCTTGATGATATCCTCATTGGCCTCCTGAACCAGCTCACTGGTCGTACTTTTGGCGACAACTGGGCCTACAACTGGCAATTGGCAATAGGCAAATGGCAATTGACAAGATAGCAGTGTTCTATCTATACCTGCAGACTGAACTGGCCGCATCTAGATGATTGCGATACGAGATAACGCTTATAGGCCGACCTGGGCCTGGCCACAGCTGGTAATGCCTCCCAAGCCTGCCTCACCCTGCCTATTTCTGCCTCACTACTTCCCTGGACTAGGCGTGTATGCAAAGCTACCGTTTGATGCCTGTGCTCAGTAGCCCCAGTAACCATCCCAGCTTGATTCCGCTTGATTCCGGCTTGGGCCTCCAGCGCCCGGCTCATTCCAGGCCCATCGCTACCATCACCTCACCGCCTACGCCTAGCGCACACGTACGTTACCACTATCGGTGGATTCTCACCGAGCGTCACACCACGGTTGATTAGGCAACCCGGCCGAGACACGCGGCAACGGTCCGAGACCACCGAACTCCAAACGGATTCGACCAACTGAAACAACATCCTGCTTGAGGCTGCGCAACGACTTTGCACATCACGGTTCTGTCCAAAGACGTTGTCGTCTAAGTCGCCAGGTCCATCCCGGAGCAACCATATTCCTAGAGCAGCAAGACACTCGTTCTGTATTCTCCCCTGTCAAGCCCTCTCACCGCTCTATATTAACTGCTCCTCTCGACCCCCTTCCCACTCCCAGTTAGGTTAGAAAGCTGCCTGATTTTCTCCATCCTCAGGCGGTCAATCGCCGATCTTATCCGAATCTTTAGATCCCTGTTTTTTTTTGCTCCTGGCATGTCCCGAACCAGCAAACGCCTCACCTAATCTGGAAAGATAGGCATATATCAACAAAGGCCTCGGACCTGTTCCGGCAGGAGGATAGTCAGGGTGTCAAGGAGCTAGCAGAGACTTGAGAGCAAGTGGGAGCCGAAATATCGCCATCAACTTACTTGAAGCCATAGTACTCCAACTCATATACCGCAGCGCCCTGGTTTGCCTCGCTTCTGTAGCTGATTGCCGCCTTTACCCCCCATCATCGTCCCTCAAACCACTGTCCCGTTCTATCTTTAGCCTGTCTCAGGTACACATACACACTGCAGCCGCATCCACACATTCCCATGAAAAAATGCCCATCCGCCGTATGATATATAAGTTTGACGGTCCCGGGGCAGGGTACAAAACGACACTATTTGGTGAGGTCTAAATACCCCTTCTCAGTCCTTCTCGTTTATTTTCGTATTTATTTCTTTGCTCTTTTTTCAAAATGCATTCGGTTTTGCTCGCCGCTGCTCTCGCCGCCACTGCCTCCGCCGGCAACATTAAGGGATTCAACTATGGATCCCAGGGCCTCTCTGAGCAGGATTACGAGACTCAGTTCAAGCAGGCCAACAGCTTGCCCGGTGCCGATGGATTCAATTCCGCTCGTCTCTACACTATGATTGAGGACGGTACTGATAACACCCCCATTTCTGCTATCCAGGCCGCCGTCAACACTAACACCCAGCTTCTGCTGGGTCTGTGGGCGTCTGCGGGCCAGGACCAGTTCAACCAGGAATTGACTGCCCTCAAGAGCGCCGTCGACCAGTTTGGTGACAAGCTCAAGGACCTTGTTGTGGGAATCTCGGTCGGATCTGAAGATTTGTACCGAGACTCCGAAATGGGTGTCAAGGCCAATGCCGGAATCGGTGCCGATGCCTCGACCGTCGTCAGCTACATTAATCAGGTCAAGCAGCTCCTGTCTGGCACTCCTTTGTCCGGTGCTTCCATCGGTCACGTCGACACCTGGACTGCCTGGGTTAACGGCTCCAACAGCGACGTGATCAACAACGTTGACTGGCTCGGATTCGATGCTTACCCCTACTTCCAGAACACCATGCCCAACTCCATCGATGACGCTAAGTCCCTCCTTTACCAGGCTCTTGACAACACTAAGGGTGTCTCCAACGGCAAGCCCGTCTGGATTACCGAGACCGGCTGGCCCGTTTCTGGACCTCAGTCCAATGAGGCCACCGCCTCGGTCCCCAATGCTCAGACCTACTGGGACGAGGTTGGATGCGAGCTGTTTGACAACACCAACATCTTCTGGTACATTCTTGAGGACCAGGGGGCCAGCCCCTCGTTTGGAATTCTCGGTGCCGATGGCAAGCCTCTGTTTGACCTGTCATGCTCTGGTCAGAACAAGACCGACGCTGTCAACTCGACTTCGTCCGCTGCCTCTTCGACTGCTGCCTCTACTTCATCTGCCGTGTCCAACAGCACTGCTGCTGCTTCTTCGTCGGCCGCTGCCACCTCTGCTGAGTCTTCCGCTGAGGCCACTTCGGCCGCCGCCTCGGCTGCTTCCTCTGCTAAGGCCTCTACTGGTGCCGCTGAGTCGTCGGCTGCTCCTGCCCAGTCTTCTGCTGCCGCTGGCTCGGCTGTTGGCTCTGCTGCTGGCTCCGCCCCTGCCTCGGCTGCTCAGACTTCGGCCGCCCAGGAGTCTGCTAAGGGCTCCTCTGCTGCCCAGACCAACGGAGCTACTGCTATCTCTCTGAGCGCTGGTGCTCTGATTGGAGCTGTTGCCGTCTTCCTTTTGTAATTTTTGTACTGATACCATTCCATAGAGCTTTGTAACCTGGAATTGATGATTCTAGACGTTGACATTACCGGGATCGGTGCCATGGCTGCGCTCACCCAATTATGCATTGTACACATCCAATCAGTGCGTTCACTCAATTATGATTTCTACATTTACACCCGATACAGCCAGTTCCAGAAGCCAATCTACGTTTTACTGCTTCAGCGACGACCGTCCAGCCTTAAGCAATTCGTCACAAAGAAGCAGGTTTGTCGCAATGCCAGTGGCCGAGGCAATGGAGTTTCGCAGTACTCGGAACGAATCGTACACTCCTTCGACTGTAGGATCCATGGGCTCGCCCGTAGCCAAGTCAATTCCAACGACGTGGCCCTCGTTATACTCGTCCTGAGCAGTGGACAGAGTCTCCAGCGTGTCGAGACCAGCATTTGCAGCCAGGGTCTTGGGGATAATCAACAAGGCGTTTGCAAATGCTTCAACACCAGATCGCATTCGCCCCTTGTAGTGGACATCCATCAGGTGCTTGGCAGCAGCAATTTGGAAAGCTCCTGCTCCGGGAACGACCGATTTGTCAGTGATGGCGTTGGAAACTGCTCGAAGACCGTCTCGGACGGCGTCCTGGATCTGAGTAATGGTATGAGCGTTAGGTCCCTTTATTAACACCGTCACACTCTTGGGGTCCTTCACTTCTTCAATGAAGGTGTACTTTTCTTCGCCAAGCGAGTGCTCGTAAACAAGTCCGGCCCATCCCAATACCTCGGGCGACAAGTCATCGACGGAGTTCTGTGCGATTCCTCCACAAACAAGCTGCAGACGCTCCATGTTTCGTCGCTTTGCTCGTCTCAACGCGAAGATGTTGTTCTTGGCCAGCACATCGAGAGACATGGGGTCAATTCCCTTTTGATTGACAATGACAAATCCCTCGCCCTCCTTGCATACCTCCTTTTGGAGCTCAATGATCTTTCTTAGCTTGTCGTCGACAAACTTTCGCTCCGACTCGACCAGCTTGTCTCGCTGATCAGCAGAAGAGTAGAAGAATCCGGAGTTGACCTCAGACTTTTCATATTCCAGAGACACGTTGAGGGTCAAAATATGCGCGTTCTTGACTCGCTTGGGCATGTCAGGGTGTCGAGCACCGTGATCAAGCACCAGACCCTTCACGAGGCGAGTTTCGGCACCAGACTGATGCTGCATCTTCTGAATCTCGACCATGTGGAGGTCAATTGGGTGAGTGGGGACGTGGATTGCCAGCACCGCGTCAGTCACAATCGGCGTCAGCACCGATGACAGCTCTGCACGCACTTTTGTCGACAATGAAGACCTCGCCACCGCCAGCAGCAGTTCTCGGTCAATCGGCACTTCAAGACGGAAGTCATTGAGGAAGGTCAGAGTCGCCTGGCGCGCAGCTTCAAATCCATCAACAATGACTCGCGGGTGCAGACCCTCCGAAATGAATCGCTCCGCCTCTCGCAGCAACGCCCCAACATACAGGCACACTGACGTCGTTCCATCACCGGTGATCTCGTCCTGAGCAGTGGCGGCTCGAGCAATCATGACCGCCGTAGGATTCTGGATTTGCATCTCCGACAGCAGCACCTTTCCATCCTTTGTCAGCTTGATGTTTCCCGCGCCATCTACGAGCATTTTGACGGTTCCTCGGGGGCCAAGATTTGATGCCAACACGTTCTGAAGGCCCTGGGCCGCAGAAATGTTCACAGTCAAAGCCTGCTGCCGTCGCAGAGACTCGGCCTTCGGATTCAGTAGCTGTACCGACATGTTGATAGGATACGCTAGGATACTACGTGTTTCCGTCTATCGTCTAGCCAGGGTATCCAGGAGTGATTTGGAAAGTTTGGCGTCTTTGAAATTTCCACTTCTCTCCACTGCGGTGGCTACCCTAACCCATATATTCAGCCGTCTGCTCAAAACTTCCGCGTCTGAGACATTCTGTAACCTATCGCCTCACACTGTCCGTTAATTTGGATATTACGCGACGCGACAGGACTAATTTCGGGTGTGAAAGTTCACGGAATGGGATTGGTTTTGGTGCAAAAATGCATATCAAAAACGTACGTGACGCGTGTGGAGGCTGCGTGAGGAAGGTTTAGGATTTGCACACGTTTGGAGTACTAACTTAGCTTGTAATCCAAGGGTTCAAGTCGTATAAGAACCAAACTATTACCGACCCGTTCAGTCCTAGGCTCAATGTGGTGGTGGGAAGAAATGGATCCGGTAAAAGTAACTTCTTTAGTGCTATCCGGTTCGTGCTTGGTGATGCGTACACAAATCTGTCGCGTGAGGACCGAGCCGCTCTGCTCCATGAGGGGTCTGGCTCGGCCGTGATGAGTGCGTACGTCGAGCTAGTACTGGACAACTCAGACGGGCGGATCCCAAATTACGGTGACGAAGTGGTGATCCGAAGAACGGTCGGGCTGAAAAAGGATGACTTCTCTATCGACCGTCAGCATGTGAACAAGAAAGAGGTATTCAATTTGCTTGAAAGTGCCGGCTTCTCCAGGAATAACCCGTACTACATTGTTCCCCAAGGCAAGGTGACTGCTCTAACGAATGCCAAAGACTCGCAGCGGCTCGACCTTCTACGCTCGGTAGCAGGAACTCAAACATATGACGACCGTCGCCAGCAATCGCTTGAAAAGATGCAAGAAACACAGTTCAAGCAGAAAAAGATCGATGAGAACCTCGAGTACATTGAGGACCGGCTTGACGAGCTCGAGCAAGAGAAACGAGAACTCAAGGAGTTTCAAGAGAAGGACCGCGAAAAGCGTAGCATCGATTACACAATCTACCAGAACGAAGTTGTCGAATTGGATCGTAGAATTGAAGGTTACGAAGACCAGCGTCAAGACCTCCTTGACGCCGGGTCTGAGCAGTCTAATCGCCAGCAAGAGTTGGACGACTCGGCTAAGGAGCTCGAAGTAGAGCTTACTCAGCTCCGCGAAAAGGCCCAGTTGCTAGAATACGAAAAGCAGGAATTGGAGAAAGACTATGGGGGGTATGCTAGTTCACTGGCTGCTCTCGAAGTCCAACAGGCCGAACTAGACGCTAACAGTGCCCAATTTTCGGACTCTAAGGAGAAGCTGACTCGCGATATTGCTGCCACGAACGCGAGTATCGAGGAGGCTCAGGGCAAACTGCAGTCAATTGTGCCCGAGTATACTGCTCTCCGTGAGCAGGAAGCTGAGCTGCAAAGGGAGATGTCGTCTTTAGAATCGCGCCAAAAGCACCTGCATATGAAACGAGGCCGCAGCTCGCAGTTCAGTTCCAAGAGCCAATACGATAAATGGCTTAAACAGCAAATTTCAGAAGTCGAGGAGACAATTGCCGACCGAAACGCGTCGCTAGCAACTGCAAAGCAGGATTCTGACGACCTCGTGAGTCAATCTCAGGCACGAGAGACTGACGTCACCGATCTACGACAGAAACTCGAAAGCTCGAGCGAGGAATTCAAGGTGCTCAAACATCGACTCGAGACCGGTCGCTCGAAGAAGAATGATCTTATAAACGAACGCAAACTCATGTGGCGTGACGAGGGGCGTCTAGGAATGACCGTAGACAATCTCGAGGAGGCCCGTCGCAAAGCTGAAAACGCCGTATCAGAAACGATGAGTCGTGAAATGAGCCGGGGATTAGCAGCGATGGACCGAATTGTCCAACAACACAACATCACCGGTGTCTACGGACCACTTGCAGAGCTCATTTCATTCGACCCCAAGTACAAGTTGGCAATCGAGGTGACCGCTGGCAATTCCTTGTTCCACGTCGTCGTTGATACTGATGAAACCGCTACGAAGATCATGAAATACCTCAACCAGGAGAAAGCTGGCAGAGTGACGTTTATGCCGTTGAATCGGCTCTCCCCGCAGACCCAAGAGTACCCAGACGGCGAAGAAGCCTTCCCATTGGTGTCCAAAGTCAATCACGACGACGCGTTTGAGCCTGCAGTACAGCAGGTTTTCAACAAGACGCTGCTGTGCATGAATCTCGACACTGGGCGGCAGCTTGCACATGCATGGAAGCTCAACGCTATCACGCTTGCCGGCGACCGCATCGACTCCCGGGGAGTGCTTGAAGGTGGTCATCACGACTCACGACGGTCGCGAATGGATGCTGTGCGAAATCTGCAAAAGGTCAAGAGGGAACTAGAGGCTAAGGTTGACGAGCAACGCAAGCTGAAGGAGGCGCTTTCGGTCAAGAGCCAGGAAATCACTCAGGCAATGAATGAAGAAAACGACCTTTCCGCCAAACTCGACGCTATGGGGAGTGCAATTGAGTCGGCGAGGCAGCAGATCCAACTGGTTACCCAGGAGCAGCAGCACTTACGCGACGTGATCAAGTCGAAAGAATCGGCGATTGAATCGACGAAGCTCGATGTTCAGCGGCTGAGTGAGCAAAGGCAGTCGTTTGAGCAAGATCTGCAGACTGGATTCAACGCGTCCCTTACCCAGTCAGAGCTTCAAGAGTTGGAAAACGCCGCAGAACAGATTCCAGGGCTCAAGCGCAAATATAACGATATCATTTCTGCTAGGTCTGAGCTTGAGCAGACCAAGACTTTGCTGGAATTGGATCTAAATGAGACTCTTTACACTGCTCGTGACCATCTGATGTCTCGAGCGATCGACCTTGAAAACGACACCTCCAGCGATGGTCAAATTGGCGATGTGCGAGCGCGATTCGATATCCAGCAAAAGGGTCAGGCGGAAGCCGTTGACAAGCTCCGCCAGACTGAGACCGAGCTTGACGAAATCAATTCCGCCGTGGTGAATCTGGAGACCAAGCTCACCAAGCTGCGAGCAGAGCGCGAGAAAATTGACTCGACAGTCCAAAAGCGCCTCAACGATGCCACCACCATTCTCAGCCGGCAACGTGATTTAGTGACCAGAAAGCATCAGTATGTGAAAAAGATCCGCGATCTGGGTTCTCTGCCGGTGACTCAATACGACCAGTACAAGAACCTGCCTACCAAGAGACTGCTCTCTCGGTCGTCGGAGCTTGGAGAGTCACTCAAGCAGTTCAGTCACGTCAACAAGAAGGCACTCGAGCAGCACACTGACTTTACAAAGCAGCGGGCGGATTTGCTGAATCGTCGTGAGGAGCTGGATCAGGCTGAAGAGTCGATCCAGGAGCTGATTGAGACGTTGGATCGCCGCAAGGACGAGGCAATTAACCGCACGTTCAAGCAGGTTGCCAAAGGATTCTCTGAGATTTTCCGCAATTTGGTGCCTGCGGGTACTGGCCAGCTTATCATGCAGCGAACCCGTGACGATGAGGCGGCATCAGCTTCTCAACCTTCCCAGCCCACTTCTCAGGACTCGTCATCGTATGTTGGAGTGTCAATTAGTGTCTCGTTCAACAGCCGAAGTGATGAGCAGCAGCGGATTGAGCAACTGTCGGGTGGACAAAAGTCTCTTTGTGCATTGGCATTAATCTTTGCGATTCAGCTCTCTGATCCCGCACCTTTCTATCTGTTTGACGAAATTGATGCTAATTTGGATACTCAGTACCGCACTGCAGTGGCGGATATGGTGTCTGAGCTGTCGTCGGCAGGTCAATTCATTTGCACAACTTTCAGAACTGAGCTACTGCAGGTTGCAGACAAGTTTTATGGAGTCCTCTTTAATAACAAGATGAGTTCTATTCAGACCATCTCCCGAGAGGATGCCCTTTCATTTATTGAAGGTGTGCAATCGGCTTAATGACGATTACGAGATGAGATGTGTGAGATGATGGCGGTCAGCAAAGTCTTTGGTTAGTATTGCAGGCTACTTAATAAAACCTAGAATCTCATGAAGAATAGAGGTATCTCAAAGTTGATTGCATTGCTTCACAATTTCCGGTTGAGTCGCTGGATCCTAAAAGTCATTTGATGCCCAAAATTTGTACACATTCCTGTGTCGGATCTCCGATCTTCGATCGGCTTGGTAGATCCTGCAATGTAAATACCCTACGAGATGGTATGTGCCGAACAGATGTGGGAGCCGTTCCTGGCTCAGCTCTCACAGAGCAATGTAAGTTACGAACATTGGCCGTTCGACTACCCCTCTCAGCAACCCATGTTACAATGTTAAGAACCCATGCTTTCGAGGCGACTTCACGTGAACTCTGCATCAAATTGCACGGTTTTTCCGAAAGCGTTATTGGGGTTTAAGACATGTCTGAGACAATATTTGAGACAGTGTGTTTAGTTTCACCTGTAACGAATTGCCGAGGGAATGCGGGGCAAGCGCAAGCAGGATTGTGAGAGACATCTCGGGGAGAATTGAGGAGACGATGTAACGATGGCACTAATAAGTGAGTGGAGAGGATTTAGACGAGGGCACGAGGTTAGTAGCGTCGCTTGGCTTAGTGGGTGATGGTATTATTACAGGGTACTCAACTGTTAAGGCAGGTCGTTAATATCATAAAAAATATGTCCTTGGTCAGTAATGATGGGTGCGGGGAAGCTCCTGACGGCTCGTAGTATCGTATGGAATACCTTGAGTCTCCTGGAATGGATCCGGCAGATTTGGAGTCGAGTTCGACTGGAATCTGTCCTTAAAGTTGCTCATTGACCCATTGACCGAGGAGATTCGATCCCGGATCGAACCTGAGACCGAACCCAGCCGGTCTCGTACTCGGAATGAGTTTGTGGACATCGGCGACGAAGGGGCCGTGGACGCCGACAGGGTCAGTGCAGGCGAATGAGTCGACGGTCGCAAGCTAGTGCTCGAAGGAGCAGTTGACATCTGTCGGGGCGTAAGTAGCCGGTCAGTAAATAGCTTCTCATGGAATGCCTGCCGAGGCATTGGCTCATTCACAGGGTCGGTGACTCCACTGTTAGGGTCATCCAAAGGGTTAGTAGGCTCCTTTGGCAACCCAGAGACGCCCCGCATTGCCCGCTTCGAAGGCAGGATGGTAGACTTGATTCTGCCGGGGGACGCGGAGCCCGAAGACGGTGAGCCATTAGACTGGTTCGACCGGTTCGACCGGCTCGAGATGGTAGCACGGGAGTGGTTAGACAGCCTCGAAATTCGCGACCCGAAAATAGAATTGCTGCTGCTCCCATTTCGCGAAGATGCTTGGAGGATAGAGTGGGTGCTGCTTGAGGACTTGAGCGAGCGTGCATCATCGTGCGACCCCGCCACGGAGTGAAGTGATCGAGCAACTGGCGTTCGAGCGCCATCCTCGCCCGGGTACAAATGCCCAGCATCTTCAGGCCCAAGGTTTTGGTGGTGAGGGTAGTCAGGGTCCGACATGTCCATGGGGAACGCCTTTTCGTAGGGGTCGAGGTGGCCGTGAGGCATGTCCAGAGGTCGGTCGTTCTCTGTGCCAGCGCTGGTGGTGGGGTCAACATGATGGTCGTCCATTGCCCGTTTGTGCCCGGCGTCGATATCCTCAGGGTCGTCTCCCTTGACCAGTCTAATATAGTTAGTAAGAAGGATCACCGTCGTCACCATGAATAGGGCCCAAGTGATAGCGGCCATGGCGGCATCGGCCTTGCCAGTCTTGCAGTAGTCGAGGGTCGGGTGCGGAGTTACGTAAAGAATGTTGCCTTGGGAGAACGTCCACTGGCACTTCAGTTTAGCGTGCTTCACCGTCAATGCAATAAACGCCGCGAACCACAGGATGGTGTTGATGATTTCAATAGCGAGGATGAACTGGATTAGTCGCACCGCTCCCTCGGCAAACAGGCCAATAGCAATCATGCCCAGTAGCGACAGCAGCGAGAACGCAGCCACAAACAGCGCCAGAGCGTCGACACTAAGGTGGAAGTTTGCATACTTGATCGTTCCGGCGACAGTCGCAGCAGTCAGGGCCAGAACTAGAGCCGAGAACAGGAGTTGGATCCATCGCAACAGGTGAACGATTCCGCCCATGACGGCGGAGGATGGTAGTGTTGTTTTTTTTCAGGGGGGATCAACCACTAAAGGACCAGTCTCCGGTTCTAAATGATAGTGTTATTCTGTGGTCAGAAAATGGTAGTCCCCAGAAAGTGACGCAGTCGCTCAGCAATCTCGATGGCCCCTTGACACTAATAAATGAGTCGTCTCCGGCTCTAACGACCCATCCGCAGTTAATAAAGGATCTTTGTCACCCAATTGACCAAATGTTTTTTCACGGCACGCAGCTCTTCGCCTAATCAGGAAGCTGGTGAATTCTAACCGGGGTTGGTGCAGATCTGGGCTCGGCTATCAACCTTCCTGGGGAACCCACTAGGGAACCCACCAGGGACCGCCGGGACAACGGAGGGGGAGGGGCAGCTGTTGGAACAACCGGGGTTGAAACAAGCGTCTATAGACGTCTATAGACGCTAGTTTGCGGTTTCTTAGAGTTTGTATCATGTATCGCAGTCGGTGCTTCATGTTCCTACCACCATGTCTGTGCTTAATTTGGCTGATGCCATCGGCTCGGTCGCCATGCATTTTTCATGCTCACATTCCCCGTCGATTGCATCTCAGACATTAGCAGACATGAGGGGTAGGCATAACCGACGGTGCGGGGGCCCAGTGAGGTACCGCTGTGGACTGGAGTGTACGAGACACTGCGGCACGGGATGGGTCAGTACGGTACAGTTTGGGTACAGTATGGGTTACGATAGTGTCAATTATGCGTATACATGTACGCCTCGTCGAAGCCAGCTCAAAAGCCGGGGCCTGGTCCGTCTTCATCAGCTACGTCTCGGGTCGCAGCTACGTTACTGTGCTACTCGCACCAGGGCAGGGCAGGTGCAGTAGTGGGATGCTTGTGCGTCTGCCCATCTATCAATTTGTGCCGGAGCAGGGGTGAAATCTGTCTCATAGTCCGTCCAGGGTAGGCGGGGTAGACCGCCCTGAGCTGGTCGGGCACTGCAACAGCCGCTAAAGCAACAAGATAGGACGGGGTCCAGCGTGGGGTCCAGTACAAGGGGCCGAGTTGGAGAGGGTAGGCAGAAAGCGGAGAACGGAGAACGGAGAGCGGTGGTTAGAATAGTGGCTAGCGGGTGCGGAGGTAACGAGTGTCTAAATGTAGTGGGGTCGAGTTACTACTGGCTGCAGTTGTAATGTCCTGGCTAGGGTTCAGCTCGACCCATATCCGGCGGTCCCTCAATGCCCTGGTACTGAGGTCGGGTCCCTAAGGGCAGCGCAGTCGGCTGTGATGTGGGGCAGCCCAGGCGACCGGACCAGACCAAGGACGCGGGCCCGACTGGACCCGCCAGGCACCCGGCACAGCCAGGCGGTAGGCAACCACTCCAGCTCCTATGATTGTTGCACTTCACGATGAGCATTGTAGGCACTTAGTGGTTCACGAGTGTGCTTGAGACTGCAAATCAAACTGGAACGCTACCGTAACCAGTGTGATCTGGCAATCGAAGGTGCTCCAATTGATGGCGCGTATGATACAATCTCAGCGGCAATCACTGCATTCTGAGCGCAGTCCCCAACGCCCTAAGCAATCGTTTGCGTTCACGTCTCGCGTCCGTCCGGCTGACAACTATAGAAATTCGATAATGTTGAAAATGATCCAGGTCAAAGATAATGCTTTTGTGAATATATAGCTTGTTGAAAAATACTGCTATCTTCTTTGTCGTACTCTTCTGGCACTAGACGGGTCATCTTGTATCATATGCCGCCTCATTCGCTTCGTAACAGAACTTATTTCATGCATGGTCTGTCCTCTTAGGCCCAGGGAAACCCTCTTCTCCTCCAAGGCGGCCGCCATGCTAACTTCCAAGGCTTCGTGAAGCCTATTCCTCTCCTCGTCGTATCTCTCCATTACGCCGTTTCGAAGAGATGAATCAGAAGCAGGTCTCTCTGGACAGGGGGAGGGCGCGTCTGCCCCGTGACTGTCTTCGGTGTCTGGGAGTGTTTGCCGCTGATTTGTGTCATTTTGTCTTTCTTCATCGAAAATAACATGCGCGGAGGGATAAGGATAAATCTGAGGTAGGACACGGGCTATCAAGAACATGTGTTTGCAGATAGAATGGGAAGAAGAATGCGCTTCACAAGTGCAACTTTTTGAATACCATCGGCGCCCCTCATCGCAGGCAACCAGAGAAACTTGGTACCTGCACTCGGCCCTGGTGAAAGATGCGACCTCCACGAGATTTTGCTCTTTCTCCCATGCCACTAATTGCTCTACCGAGAGAATTGGAATCTGGTTCGCAAGCTTCTGTGTCTCCTTTTCTTTCTTGTTTACCAAACGCTTTCTCAGCCCGTTACAACAGTCGTGTCGCCGAAGCCTGAATTCAGGTAGCCCGTACTGGAGCAGGGTATAGACCAGAACATCAACTCTCTGAGACCTCGAATGCCTGAGAACTTGTTGTTTGAGCTTTTTGTGCCAGCTCTCGAGGTAGTCATAGGTACTAATGTCAATCAGGCCCCGCGCTCTCCAGCGTCACACCATATCTCGCGGTACTTGTGCCACTGACGGTCGAAATAATTGGTCAGCTCAGGCCAATCCGAAGTCAAGGACATCAAATTGCTCCATTCCAAATTGAACTCTGGTTCAGTCTTAGCATGCGCTGTAGATTTAAACGCTTCCTGCACCGTATTGCGCACAGGACGGTTTTGGGCGCCAGTGATCGTTTTGTCGATTCTCTCTTTAGTATCGCGGAAAACATGAGCTCGACGCAGGAAAACTCGCGCAATGTGATCACCTTTCCAGGTCCGGGCAATGGCATTCATCTGCGGCACGCTGCAGTCCATCAAGAATTCTGTTGGATAAAGGTTGAGCTCGGATTTCAGGCTCTGGAGCCACATAGATATCCGCTCCCCGCCAGCAGAATCGGTGATCAAAAAGCCGAACGGGCAACCCTGGCCTGTCACGGCATCTCTCGTAAGCAGCATATACAGATATGCCTGTTCCTCCTTTATATCCTTGGAGGCACCGCCGACTCGCGACGGCGGTCGGACAGGTCTGGAGCGGTTTGACTGAGATGCATTTCCTTCTAAAGTCTCAGGTGGTGCTTCATCCAGACGCTGCAGTCCGCCCTCCGAATCGGTGGCCACAGCCCCTGGTGCTGGACCCTCAATGAATTGTGGGCCGGATTCGACAGTGTCATCCTCGTTGATTTCTTGGGTGAAGTCTTGTCGCTATGAAAACTGTCGCCTGGGTCGCAAGTCTGTTACGCAAGACGGATTCCTGTACAATTCCCGGGGTGAAGCAGGGATCATGGGTGGCGTCAATTCGAACAAACTTGGCCTGATTGGGCAGTCTTATCTGCCATTTCTCGCAGAACGCGAACATCAATCCCGAACTCGAAACTTGCACCAGCCCCCTTCCCTTCTCTAATTTCTGTTACCAAAGAGCCAAGCTATGGACCCAGTTATGGTCGAGTCAAGCGACCTGTTTGAGCTGAGGATTGCTGATGTCCATGGCGTGAATTCGACGCGTAACTGGTAATTCATCCTAGAACGCGTGCCAGTTTTGTCGCGCCAGCTAACGCCAGTAAGTAAATGTAAGGCTGAACATGGGGTAGCGAAGAGCCTCATCACGGGGAACAAAGCAAAGCGTAGTAGTTAACAAGGTCCAGCGACGAACAGCCGATAACCCCCAATGACCATCCAAGGGTACGCTTCGACCAAATTATAGTCTTGATATATATTCTGCGCCATTAGGCAACATGTATGGAGGCTATATTTTGCTACCTACCACTCAATCAAACTTGACTCGGGCAACCTGCTCGTAGAACTGGACTCCCTGCAGCTTAGCAATCTCCAACTCGTGAGCAGAGGGCTGTCGCGAGCCATCAGGGCCAGCAATGGTACCAGCTCCCCAGGGAGAAGCACCGTAGACCTCGTCAAGGTTGGTGAGATGGCCAAACACCTTGGCGTATCCAAGAGGGACAAACACCATTCCGTGGTGAACGTAAGTGGAAAGAGAGCTGATGACAGTGGACTCTCGGCCTCCACCAGTACCGGTAGAGGTGACCTGGGTCACAAACTTTCCAGAAAGAGCTCCCTTAGCCCACAATCCTCCGGTCTGGTCCCAGAAGGTCTTCCACTGAGCAGGGAAGTTACCGAAACGGGTGGGGACACCAAACACAAACGCGTCGTACTTGGTCAAGTCATCAGGAGTGATGATGGGGTCATTGGCCTTAGGAGCAGCGTGCATCTTCTGGAGCGCCTCCTCAGGCAGAGTCTCAGCAATCTGGTAGATGTCGACCTTACCGCCGGCAGACTCAATACCTTCCTTCACTGACTGAATCAGGGTTCGGACGTGTCCGTAGAGCGAGTAGTACACAATTGCGATCTTCGGTCCAGCCATCTTTAAACTTTCCACTAGAAGTGTGCCGGTCTAAGCACTTGGACTCCGCTCTTTATATACTTTGGGGTGAGAGTGGCTTGTCTCAGCAATTGCCATTGTTATTAATTATTAGTTATCCGGTGCCCTGCCCGATGGTTAGCCCAACACACCACAACCGCACACGTTTCACCACCTGCGCCCATCACCGCTGGCACCCTGTAGATACCACAGGGGTAGCAAGCCAGCCAGGGCACCCACGGACAGCCAGGGACGCGGCGAACGTACGCCCTTAGCGGTCATAGCGAGCATAGCATTGATCATCTGGTAACATTATATATCACACGAGCCCTGTGGTGGCAGTGTCGTCAAGTCTATGGCGCATTCGTTGCCCGCTCGTCTCTGCCTGGCCGTCAATCTAGCAACTGGCGAAATGCGGCCCCGCTGCGGGAGGCCGGCGTCCCTCTCATTGGGCGGCTGATTCCGCCGCCTGGTACGATACCCTGGCTGGCCCTGACAAAGGAGCAAGCAACGACCCCGATCTAGGGTAACTTTGCGATTGTGCAGCGGCTCAGTTCTGGTAGTTGTTAGTCTCTGATTTCATCGTGTCTCATTACTTATGGCGCGCTATCGCGGTTATGGCGGTTATGGCAGTTATGATAATTCAGCTGGGCTCGCTAGTTGAGGTAGCTTTAGCCCGCATTCCGTGACCGTGACCGCGACCGCGACCGCAGTCGTTCCCAGTGTTGGCCTAGCCGCTCTCCTAATCGACCCCGCCGGTCAGACGCCGGGCTCAGCGCATTGCCGGCCGGGGGAGGACGGTCGCGAGAGGATACCGGAGTACTCGATACCGGAGAACTAGTCACCACTAGCTCTGGGGTGCTGGCAGATTTCTGGTCCTGTAAATGCACCTTGGTCAGTGCCAATGCACCGCCTTGCTTGGCCAGGGAAGTGCGTAAATAGTGAGGCAGCTCTATCTTCATGTCGGGGTCGGTGGCTCCTGAATAGTAGATAACATTGTCGCTGGTGTTGCCAGAATGGTCATCTTCGGAAAAATACCGGTCGTAGGTTAGTTGGGCCCTCTTGTGGCGGCGGCGAGGGTCTGGCTCAGCCCTTGTTTTGGCCTTGGCTGTTGGGCTCTGGCTGGGCCGCACTACAATTACTGGTACTGGAGAGTGCTGAAGACTCCACTTAGAAATGGACCCTGGCAGCAGACCCTTGAACCCATCAAGCGACCTACCTCGGGTCCCCACAACCAGGATCGAGGGCTCGTAGATCTGAATCATCCGCTTAATCATGTCCTCCACTTTGCCCACTGCGAATTCCAACGCCAGCGACACCCTACGATTGCGGGTATTGCGGTTCTGGATCGTCTTGAAGAAGTCAAGGGCGTAGTCTCGGTACTGCTTCTCTTCTAACGACGAATCGACACTGGAAATTCTGGAGTTGGGGTCGACTGCTCGAACACAAACAAGCTCGTCCCCGTCTTCGGCTAGCTCCTCAAACAACCAATCTAACGCACTTGCCGAGTATTTGCTCTCGTCGGCACCACATAGTACTGTTCGAGTCAGCCTGGAGTAGTGATATTCAGGGTGCTTCGACTGTAATGTCAGGGTGAACTCGGGGGCATTCTTGTTATTGAACGTGTCGAATGCCACTCGAGGACGAAACTTGGTGGGTACTTCTGGCTTTTCGTCCGACATTTGGTCCCTAAACTCACCTCACAGACTCAGCCCTCAGTCAAAGGGCTTATGTGCCTTGTATTCAAAATCCCGAGGGGCGGGGTGTTGGGCGCCGAAAGTATTGGGCCTTGGCATGCGCCTCTAAGGCCTAGTGGGATCCAGTGGGATCACTGAGAGCTGTTGGGTCGGAAAGGAGCTGGGCCTGGGCCTGGGAACAGCGAGTGGGGTTGTCTGGTAGCTAGGCTTTTGACGGTGGTGGCTCGGGCCCCTGGGGTAAAACTGGGTCTCAGCTTTGAGTTGAGTCTGGAGACGGTCTACGGCGTTAACGATAAGGGCTAATCGAGATAAGCAGATGTACGATGTACGGCAAAATAGAGGGTCACCAGGTAGTCGGCATGGGCACGAGAGTTGAAGCAGACACGAGCAAAGTCAAACTATTAAGAAAGGACTAAGGAGAGGATGCGGTCAAAAGTCAAGGATTCTATGTAGCTATTGGTTTACCTAAATGTCAGGACTCAATGGCATGGGGGTGGTGTGAACTACTTTCTGGTCGCTGTTCAACGTTCCCGTTGTAGGACGGGAGTCATGCGGCTTGTGGTTAGCGCTCATAGGTGATAAAAAAAAGAGCTACAAGCTGATCCAGTTCCTACTGCTGAGCACTAAGATGTCGTTTCAATTCAAATTTGAAGAATTCGACGACCCCACGGATACTGTGGAGATAGCTGCTCCTCAGACCGAGGACGAAAATGCCGTGCAGTCTTATTCTCTCGACTCGTTGCTGCCGCGAACCAAGATTTCGTGGTCCAGAATAGGTGCCGATGCGATTCCTAGAAGAGACCTGTTCGACGTGAGGTACCAATTAATGGCCAAGGACACCCCGCTATCTGAGACGGAGCAAATACTAATTGAAAACAGTGAAGACGTGCGAGCTGGAGTATATGAAGGAGGGATGAAGGTATGGGAATGTACATTTGACTTAATTGAGGTGGTCAAGAGCCGCAGCACTGGTGAGCAATTGTCAAAGACGCAATCCTCGGTCATTGAGCTTGGTTGCGGCGCTGCTCTGCCTTCTACGTATCTCGTCCGAATTCTGGCGCAGTCTCGGGAGCGGGGCGCACCCGCCGTCAAAGTTGCGTTGGCCGATTACAACGAGGCAGTCTTGAGACTGCTGACGGCACCAAACGTTTTATTAGCATACCTCGACGGGCTCGGCCGCCTTGGAGATGCCCCGTCGGGTGAGGTGCAAGTCACTGAGGATCTCATTACCGAGGTTGTCGAATCCTTGAACAAGCAAAGCATAGATCTACAATTTATTTCTGGCCCGTGGTCGCAGAAATTTGTTGAAACTGTTGGGGACTCGGCATTTGATATCGCATTGGCATCGGAAACGGTCTACTCTCTCGACACCATTCCTCAATTCACCACCACTATCCAAGGGGTGCTCAAGCAGAGTGGGCAGGGGCTGGTAGCGGCCAAAGAAATGTACTTTGGGGTGGGTGGCGGCATTCCCAGTTTTACCAATTTCCTTGAGTCTCAAAACAAGGGGTTCATCCCGGTCACCCAAATTGTGGATGGAGTTGGTCGCGCAGTCGTAGAAATCGGAAAGTAACCGCTATTGCCATTTTGGAGCTCGACGAGTAGGTGCAGGGATAGACCTCGTTGGCCGAGGAACGTGTCCTGGCTGAGACACAAATGAATAGTTGTCATTTGTAACATAAGTGAGGTTGCCGTCATTTTCCACCTCCATCTTTTGCTGGTCAGAATGTGAGGGCTGCTGGGGCTGCTGGGGCTGCTTCTGTATGGGAGTTCGGTCGACTTTGAACGATTCCGCAGACGGTCGCTCCGAAAACTCTACACACCATGCATTCATCTTGATTCCATACAATAACGACGAGAACGATTCGTTGAATCGGCTCAGTGAATCGTGGACTGATTCGAGCCTAGCCATGTTAGACTCCAACGTCGCCATCGAGTCTGAGAGCTCTGTAAGCGCGCCAGACGAGACAATTCGGTCAACAGACTCCTCAGATGCGACAACACTCGTCACCGACGCGGATCTCGACCGCCTAACAGGAGTGAAACTCATATCGACCACTCACCTGCCTCGACTTGTGTATGATAGAATCTCAAAATTCAACTACGCGTGCCGCGACTCGACCCAACCGCACACGTGACGTGATATCACCTGAGTTCTCAAACCGGACAGTTTATCCGGCACGTTATGCGCTCGCGGACGACAAGCCCGCTCAGCCACTTGCGCTCTACTTTAGTTGCACTCCACTTTAGCGTTACTTTACATGTCAGCTCCATCCACGTCTCAGATTTGAATCACCTGTACATTTACGCGCTTCCCGGAAGCTCCCTTGTCCCGGCCCCTTTTCGTTCTCAGTTGCTCCCATTCCGGTCCTTGTCGACCCTGTTGTGCCCTAATCGACAAATTATCGTCCTATTATCGTCGGCCCGACCAACGAATCACCTGCAGCCCAACAACTAGTGTGAGACAAGGCTGCTCTAGTGGTGCGATTCTAGTCCTCAGATATTTTCGACTCCTCCTCAGAATTGATCAAATCTTTTGAATACAGTAACAATGGTAAGCGAGATGGAAGCAAGATCGAAGCAGGATAGGAAGAAAGAGAAGGGTGCATGAGGCGGCTTGGCGGGTATGACTGTGAGCTTGGAAGAAATTGAGAGTTTCCACTCCAGCGCCGGCATGGCGGCGTTGCGAGAAGGACATGCGGCCGGCCGGCTTTGTAGTGAGCTGCGATGGAGAAAGGGTGTGGCCAGACGGCCTGAGAGTGGTAGTGGAATTGGTCTAACTAAGGCTCGAACTTTCTTTGTCGGTGGTAACTTTAAGATGAACGGGACTCTTGAGTCCGTCAAGAAGAACGTCCAGACTTTGGTGTCGGCGGAGCTTGACCCTAAGGCCGAGGTGGTGATTGCCCCTTCTTACCCTTACCTGGTATGGACTCGCGAGCACCTTGGAAACAAGAATGTCGCTGTCGCTGCACAGAACTCGTGGTACACCGGCAACGGTGCCTACACTGGAGAGGTGTCCATTGAGCAGATCAAGGACTCTGGTGCGTCTTGGGTCATCCTCGGCCACTCTGAGCGACGAGCAAAGTGCCTCGAGACTAGCGACTTGATTTCTCAAAAGACCAAGTACGCCTTGGACAACGGCGTTTCCGTCATTCTCTGTGTCGGCGAGAGCCTCGAAGAGCGAAAGGCCGAAAAGACCCTGGACGTTGTGTTCTCTCAATTGGCCCCGGTCGTCAAGGCCCTCACCAACGAGGACTGGAAGCGAGTGGTCATCGCCTACGAGCCTGTGTGGGCCATTGGAACCGGTCTTGCGGCCACTCCTGATGATGCTCAGGAGATCCACCAGCAGATCCGAAAGTACCTTGGTGAGAAGATCAACGCCACTGTTGCTGACGAGACCCGAATCATCTACGGAGGCTCGGTCACCGCCAAGAACGCTACTTCCTTCAACGACAAGAAGGACATTGACGGGTACCTTGTTGGAGGTGCTTCGCTCAAGCCTGAGTTTGTTGAGATCATCAACGCCCGAAAGTAAATTGGGTCAAAAGCGAGCGCTTGTTAATTACTGGCCATCTCTATATACACCGTACAACAAATACTGACGTTTTTGTAGTATGCTTTTCAGCCAAAAGTATCCAGATTTGGCATGGTTGCCTGGCGCTGTACTGAAATTCGCCAGTCATCCTTCTCCGCAAACCGATTGAACAATGGTTCAATCTTCTGCTGTTTCCGACGCTTGCTCACCTCGGCGACCTTATAGAATGTCGGGGCAGCCTCTGTCAGCCATTTCGGATCAACAGTTGTGACACACTGCATGTACTCCTTAGACGTGAGCAGCAATGTATGATAAATAACGTATTCCGCGGGCTTGCCCCACAATGCCGATGACGGGTGTAGGTATACAGAGGTGTTCTCAATCAATGTCTTGAACCCTTCTTGTGGATCCTTGCGGGACGCGTTGCGGAAATACCCTGTGCAAAGCACCTTTCTCACGATATCAGTGCGGTTGCCGGCACTAGTCAAAGCATGTCGGTATCGCGACATGATATGGACCAGCTGTCCGCGTACATCTTTGGCTCGCTTCATTGACCTGTCATGGATGAAATTATCCTGGCACCACACCTTAGACATGCTGGACCTCACCCATCCATTATACACATTGAGTAACGTCAAGTGGTCGCCGTGAGGATCATGGAACTTTGCCTTCTTTTGGTCAGCTTGATTCTGTCGATCTCTGGGCCGGTAAAATACTGATTGCACAGACAGCATCGCAACAATCGTGAGAACCTCTACAGCGCAGCCAGCTTCGACCGACATCAAAAGCACCTTTGCCATAGCCGGTTGCATTGGAAAGTCCGCCATCTTTCTACCGATGCGGGTTAATAATCCTTCGCGATCAAGCGCTGCAAGCTGGTACAGCTCCTCGAGAGCTGTGAGCATAGTCTCAGTAGGCGGCGGGTCCATAAAGTCGAAGTGCAATAAATCGTTGATTCCCATTGCCTTGAGCATCAGAATTGTATGGGATAAGTTCTGGCGCTGGATTTCAGGTACAGTGTTTGCCATCATTTCGTGCTGGTAGGCGGCTTCAGTGTAGAGACGGTAGCACTTACCGGGTCCCGTTCTTCCAGCACGACCTGCTCTTTGATTGGCTTGCGCTTGAGAAATCGGGCTGATTTGCAGCGTGTCCATTCCAAGCTTTGCATCGTATGCATTCATTTTGACAAAACCAGGATCGACAACGTAATAAATACCATCAATTGTAATTGAGGTCTCAGCAATGTTAGTCGCCACAACTACCTTTCGTGCTCCTAGTGGTGCAGGATCAAATATTCTCGTCTGCATTTCCCCTGGTAGTGCTGAATAGACTGGTAAAATGATGAGCTCCGGCACGTCAGGGCCTAATTGCTTCATCCGCTCATAAAGGGCTTGGCAGCATGCGTCAATTTCTTCTTGGCCCGTCAAGAAGAGCAAAATGTCCCCCTCAGGCTCAGACAGATGGATTTGCATCACAGTCATGAGTGATGCATCGAGATAGTCCATCTCGGGCTCCTTCGTGTACATAATGTCAACGGGGTACGTGCGCCCTGGGATATAGAGAATAGGGCAATTGAGAAAGTATTCCGAGAATTTCTCTGCATCAAGGGTCGCAGATGTTACAATGAGCTTGAGGTCTGGACGGTTTTTGGTTGCTTTCTTTAGCAAAGCAAACAACACGTCGGTAGAGATTGTCCGTTCGTGGGCCTCGTCAAGCATCAGCACCGAGTACTGCTTCATATCCGGGTCCAGTAATGCCTCTCGCTGCAGCATTCCGTCGGTCATGTACTTGATGACGGTTCGAGGCGAGGTGTGATCTTCGAATCGGATTGTATATCCCACCTCCTCACCCACTTTGGAACCGAACTCCTCGGCGACCCGCTTTGAAACGGACTCTGCCGCTACACGTCGAGGCTGGGTACACCCTACAATTTTCCCTTGATTCATGCCAGATTCTACCAAGTACTGCGTCAATTGCGTCGTTTTGCCTGATCCAGTATCTCCAACCACAATCAGGATCTGGTTATCTCGGACTGCCTGGAGGAATTGTTCACGGTACTCGTACACTGGCAGTGTTCTCCTCTGGTCGGCAATTGACATGTTAGTACGTTTGCCATAGCTAATTGGCTTTCCATTAGCCGTGGTAGTCTTCTTCCAATCGGGTACTTCCTCAACAGCTGCAGAATTAGAGCCCTTCGCCAATGGGTCGTTGCTGCCTTTTGAAGATGCTCGTTCACGAGCTTCTCGGTCCTTCTGTTCTTGCTGCTTAGCTTCCCGTCGGTCTCGGGCCAGCGTGGCACTGTTATGAGCAGCGCGACTTAGCGAGCCATCTGGAGCTTTGACGATTCTGATTGGACTCAATTCCAAGCTCTTTTTGGTCTGGCCAGCCAGGAATGGAGGCTCTTCCTCTCGAACCTCAATTTCAACGTCCTCCTCCACATCCACGTCATCAGGGTCATATGCATTATTGAAGTCGTCGTCGAGATCTGGGTAATCTTTGGCGGACAATGCGCCAGATGCAATTAATTGTCTGATTTCCCATCTCTCTGGCGAAGTCAGTCGTTTTCGTTTCTTGGGGCCAGCATGGGTATTGCCATTGGATCTGCTAATTTCACTATCAGCACCGTTAGTCGGCCGTGAAGGGGCCATTGAAATATCCTCGCCAGTGGCCTGATCTACAGCTTTCATTGACAGAGATATCCGCTTTCCCTCAATCTTAATCACCTTGACCTTGACTCGGTCATACTTTCGGAGCAAATCCGAAGGCCTGTCTACATGGGTAGACGCGATTGCAGAAACATGAATTAGTCCCTCCACGCTGCGCCTTATTCTCTCAAGTCTGGCAAATGCACCAAACGATGTCACATTCTTGATTTCGGCATCGTAGATTTTGCCCTCCTCAACATCATCGTGAAGTGGCTCCTGCTTCCTTGGCCTGCCTCGGACTTCTCGATCTCGCTGGTCTCGGCCCAAGTCGCGATCCCATCGTCCTTCATTCGACCGCTCGGGTCGATTACGGTGACGGTCAGACTCGTCTGTGCGTCGCACCGATCTAGACTCTGGCTCCGGCGAGAGGTCTTCTAACCTTCGGACGTGATTCAAATCATCAGCGATAGCCAACCCTCCATCGCTTGTACTGGGCTTGTGTGGTTGGGTCGGCTTTCGATCTCGATCTGACTGTGTAGCTGGCGGCGCAGACTTGGCGAGCTTCTTATATTCTGGATGCAATTGGCGTATGAGCCTGTCTATTGATTCCACAAACACATCGGGAAACTCTGCCCCAACCTCATCCAATGCACCCTTGAACCCATCAAGATCCTTCTTCTTGCCAGTGTCGGAAGTCTTCTTGTGGATGTCAATAACAAACTCAGCCAGAGTCTTATCACTGATCCCAGTATAGTTCTCGATCTCCGACGTGAGCTTGGAAACTAGAGAGAGGACTTCTAGCTTCGCAAGCGCGTTCATTCTAGGATGGTCGCAGCTTTGGATCACGGAAATGGGCTGCAGAGATTGATAAGATTGAAAAAATATAAAGGGTCACGTGCTACATAAGACGGTGGGGGTGGCAAGGAACGGTATGTGAACGAAGTACGGTGCAGTGGCGACGGCAGCAGTGGCAGTATCTCTGGATCTAACGCGTTTGTATGTAATTACATATCGTCACTGGTTCTGATTCCATTCTTGTCAACGATTTTAACCTAAAAGTTAGTATGCAAATTGAGCAGCATCGTACCGTCGGAATTCAATTCTTGCCAAAACCCATTCAACTTACCTGAATTCCCTTAAACTCAATTGGCAGTCGCAGACGCAGTTCTTGGACACATCGTTGCAGCAGTTCTAGCCCTTGCTCAAGGCTTATGTCCCGTCGGTGATGACGATCTAACAGTGACATGATGTAATAGGCAGCGTAGCCATGGGCAGCATATGGGAGTTCGACATTAGCAGCCAAGTAATCGATCCAATTCAGTTGGGGCTTCTGCGTCTTTTCATCGTAAGTTCCAATCAGCAAGTTAACCTGGAAAGGTTTCTAAGTTAGCACCGAACACATCGGCTAAAAGCAGCACCGCCAGTTACTCACCCTTGATCGCAAGGCACTAGCCAATTCGTTTCTAGTAAAGCTGGCAATCGCCTTGCCGCTGAGCTCGTATCCATTTCGCAATCCGTACAGCTTGACGTTTGCTCGAAGGAACTCGGCAAAATTGGTGGTATCGCCGGCTTCACCAGTAAATGCCATTAACGAGTGTGGGTTCAACTCCACCGTCTTGTCGTCGCTCGCCTTCAACACTGACACACCTCGGACAAACGCCTTTGAAGTAGCAATGATGACAGCATCCTTGGTTGTAATTCCAAGAACAATATCCATATTGACTAATGCACCACTTTGAACAACGACTACTGACGTCAAAGAACTGTTAGTTCAAGCAAGCTGGGCGGCGAAAACAGTCGACAGTGGCAACAATTTCAGCCGTTCAGAGAGTTCGCTGCGGTCCGGTGCGCCGCGGGGGATGCGGCTTAGGGCTGGCGGTCATTGACTGAAGGGAGTGGGCAGCAGAGATCGAGCAAGCTGGGTGCGGACGAGCTGGGTGTGGGCGAGCTGGCAGGGTCTTTGGCACACAGTTGTAGCACTGGCACCCACTGGCCCTCTTAATACGGTTTGAACTCTACTCTAGTTTTCACAATTTCCCGAATATTCCTCATTATCATATATTCCCGCTCCTATATCTCTATATAGCAGTAGCCTCGACCTCACGCTTTGCCGCGCAGAGTCCATTGAACCCGTCGGACAATGGCATAAGCGCCCCCTACAAACAACGAAGAGCCTGCAAATAGCACTGCTCGCTGGTTGTCGTCAAGGACTCCAAGCAGAGGATACGGGAAGAAGCCATTCTTCGAAAACGTGTGGTGGACCCAAACCCAGTAGCCAGCAGCAAACGCTGCAAATAGCGGGAAAGCTTGCAGGGTGTTCAATTTCCAGATAGGAGCGAACGCAACCACGTCTAACAACTCCACTACCGCTGGGACGGCATGCATACTCAAGTCCAGCCACAATGGTGGCACGGGAGCTAGCTTTGTATCGATGACCAGCGACCGGTCATAGGACACAATTCCCCAGTACAGCGCCGAAATTAGCACCTCTAATGGAGCCGCTAGCAGGTCCAAGTAGTATTTCAGCTTTTTGAACGCACCGATCCCAGATACTGTCCATAGTAATCCAACCACCTGCGCGATCGCAGTAATCACAAGCCCCAGGTAGGTCAAGAATTGAAAGTGCGAACTAGAATGTTAGCCAACATCAGTCTTACCCCACATTGTGCACTTATACCGTCACTTTACCAGTGGCATACCAGTGTGCATACCAGTGGGCGCCAGTGCCGACAAACTTACCCGTACGACGCTGCAATTGGCGTGAGGAATTCATACTCCAACGTGTATAAAGTCTTCCCTAACGAAGCAGTTGCAGCAGAGTATAGTACAAACTGGGCCGCTCGAGTCAAACTCATTTCGGCTGTTACTTTTGTCGTCTAATTCGTAATCCGCCACAACATGAACATTAGCGGGGATTTACATGTGAACGAATGCGGCTGTCGGAGTGAGACACCCGAACGGTCCGGCTAACAGATTAGTCAGAATGTATTCATTAGTAGGTCATCAGCAGGTACACACGTATTGGCAGCCACAGGCGCGAATCAGGAGCAGCAGTAAGGCGACGGCAGCAGTGGTCGCTGGCGGTAAATGCCTGTAATTGAAGGCTCTTCCATCAATTGGTGCTGGTGGTGCCCGTCCCGGCCGCGCTGTCGCTAATGCTGCTCGTTAAATGTTTGTAGTTAGTTGTCCAGGAGAGAGACCCGGCGAGCTGCCGTCAGACGCATTGTCGTTTGGTACAACTCTCTTTTTGCCTCCACGCTTTGGGATGTAGTCTCCCGGGTGGAGTCGTCGAATATGCTGCTGCTTGTGGGTAGCGGCCTTCGGTCCCCCAAAGTGGCGGCCGCAGACCGGGCACACCTCAATTTTGAATGTGGAGCCGGGGGCGGGCTCGGCTCGAGAATGGCGAGTACCAGCATTAGGGTCTGCCTTCTGGTACCTCGAGCGCATTGTAGACGAAGATTGGCTCTGATAGGACGGCCGAGTTGGCGTGGACGTTAGCGGGACTTGAGGAGAGCTCAAGTGTTGCTGGGGAGATTGTGTAGGAGTGTGAGTGGGGCTGTTCATAGATTGAATGCCTGCCACTGGAGAAGCGTTCGATTCCTGGCCACTATTGGCGCCAATCAAATGCTGAGGAAGCGCTCCGGGAGCGGTGAAAGATGGGCCGGGGGCATAAATTGGCCCGGACGGCCGCGAATTGAGGCTCTGCTGGTATCCAGAAGTGGAATTTTGTCCTGCGCCAAGATAGAGGTGCGAAGACTGGTGGTCCGATTCCGTGTAGTCCTTAGGTGGTGGCGGAGGGTACTGTAATCCGATGCTGGTGAAATTTTCGTGGTTATCGTAGTCTGGAGCTTTAAACAAAGGCTCCGACGCTCTTAGTACTGGCACCTTCTTGATATCCGAGTCATCTTCAATCGCCGATTCGTCTTCAATGGCAGACTCGTCCTTAATTGCAGGCTCAGCAGCAGGGTCTCCTCCTTGATGGGGTCGGAATTTGGGGTTCGGGTTCCACCACACCTTGTTAGGTGGCGGCCTCGGCAGGGCGAGTAGAGCCGATGTAGGATCAACTGAATAGAGCGCATCGCATACTGCCAAAACGGCGAGAGCGTCGTAGTAAGTTTGAGGTTGAGACGACATGCTGAGCAATTGAGACTACAATGACAAACCTCCAGCTCTTTGAATCTTTTGAGACCCTTCAAGACGTCACGGCACTCCAAGTCCTCACGCTCCAACTATCAACTCCTCAATGCGTTCGCTTCTCTCCAATAAATAGCCGGTCCTCCAACTGGCAATGTTGGAATTGTCCACGTTTTTCGACTGCGTAATTTTCACTGCTCGTGAAAAACCCCGGCCCAATGCTATACCCCAAACACACCGCACTGCCAAAGTACTTTAAACGCACCTCAAGAGGCTCGTCAACTCTGCCTGAACTATCGCCTGCTCTGGGCCCTGCGTTATCTGTTGGATAATGCCCTGGTTGGGATGAACGAAATATTAATCAATCCCAGCACTGAAGCAGAAGTATCGGGAAGGGACGATTGGAATGTTTTTTTTGACTAGGTTCCGCGCAGTTGGATGGTAGGTAACGAGATCTGGCCCACTGCGCAGGCTCCTGCAGGCGTTCTAACCAGTGAAAACCTGTTGCACAACGGCAATTCAATTTCTACGGACACTTTTTTGACCTGAGAGACACTTGAATGGTTGCCGTTGATACTGGCGTGAGGGCTTTTTCCCAACTTTAATATAATGCCAAATATTCCCAACTGTTGTTTATATTCACCTTGCAGAGGCTCATGGCGCCAGGGAGCCCAGCCCCAGTTGCTACAGCCGCCCTCGTTCTGACCCAACTATATATCATTAGTACGCAAAGCCGCCAGTGATAGTGAGATTCAAGATTAGGTCTGGCGAATAGACCGCGGCCGGCAGAATGTGGTTGTTTGGTCGCAAGAAAGACCCAGACGCTTACGAGAAGGAGCTGGTGCAAATAGCCGAGAAGATCTCCAAGCGGCAACACCAGCAATTGAAATACTCGATTCGAGGTCGAAGAGCGACCCTGTTTGTGACCCTCTACTCGATTATTATTTATGCCACCTACTCGGGCCTGATCTTTTTTGGAATTCGACCAAAATCTTCAGTTAATATTGCAACTCTGGTGGGTGCGCCATTAGTGATCTGGCTCATCCGAACGGCCATAGCTAGGTGGTTTGGATGGCTCAGTAGCTCAAATGACGAACAGTTGCGAGCGTTGCTAACGAGACAGCGAGAGATCATTGAGGAATTGAAGCAGCAGACAAACTATTACTCTACCCAAGCACTGATCCAAAGGTTTGACCCCTCGCAGTACTCCAATCAGGAAAAATCCAAGCCTAAAAAGGCGGGAAGGAAGCCGAGACAGACCCCAAGCTCCGACCAAGGTCCTAGCCATGGCACTACTCCAGGGCCTAACCAGGGCCCTACCCCAGGCCCCAATCAGTCTGCCACAGGCCCTTCTGGCGTTATCCAGAACGCAGATGCTCGTCTAGGATTGAACGGAAAGTTCAACCCACAGTTGCCGAATCTCGGTCCCCAATCTCAAGACAAGCCTCTGCCACAGGTCCAATTGCCTCTGACTCCCGGAGTCACCCAATCTGGCCGTCTGCTAAAGGCTACTCAAATCCCCTACGAACCGAAATGGTATGATCGCATTCTAGACCTCATTGTAGGTGAAGACGAGTACAGTCCGCGCCTGCGGTACGCGCTGATTTGCAAAAAGTGCCATGCGCATAACGGTCTTGCTCAACCTGGTGAATTGCCGCAAGACGTTCTGTACTTTTGCCCCCATTGCCACGAACTGAATGGGGATCCCAAACCGGAGGCTGACAATTCTGAAAAGTCGGACGAAGACAAGCCGGAAGAGCCAGGCGTGGACAAGGCAAAAGGGGAGAGCGGCAATGACAGCCCTAACAAGGATGAAGATAATGATGGTGGTGGGCCAAGCACAAAGCATAAGCAAGATTTGGACGGTTCCGAATCATCAATCGCCGAGGAGCTTGGGTCTCACGACAGTAAATCCACAGGCTTAGACGATAAGTCACCTCGAAAGCGCACCAAAGTGTGGCAGCAAGACGATACAGACGAACAAGATAAAGACTAGGAGCGAAGCTCAAAGATCGCTCAGGTGGCCCGGCAGATGCGAAGATCTGGAATGATCTATTCAATTAACTCAAAGGAGATAACTATGCGACATGCATATTTAGCATTAGGAAGAGTAGAGAGAGAGGTAAAATAAGTCAAACAAAGCATTTTCAACCACTCAAGACTCTCCATTTTTCATGCACAGCCCATGTCTGGGTCGTAAAACTTTTTGGTGAGGATAGATTAAGCTTCAACCGTCTCAAGGAAGAAGTAGTTGCCCGACGACTTCTGCTCCTGGTCCATCTGGGAATCCAATTTGTTGATTCGGGGTCGGAACGAGGTAGGGTCTCGTCGGAAAGTGACCTGCAGGTTCTTGAGGAATCGGTTGCAACCAGTCAGTAGCGATTCTGGAGTGTTAGCATAGGAGTCAACCGAAGGCTTGCCCTCAAACACAATGACTCTGTCGGCCAAATAGGTAGCCATGATGAAATCGTGCTCCACAACAAACGCCGTCTTCTTGGAGTGAAGAATGAACCGTCGAATAACCTTGGAACAGATGATACGCTGCTCGGAATCAAGGTACGCAGATGGCTCATCAATAACGTAAATATCGGCGGGCTGACCAAGCGCAAGAGTGATAGCTACTCGCTGCAACTCACCACCAGACAGATGCAGAACTTCCTGGTCAATAATATCGTCAATTCGCAAAGGCTTGCAAACGTCGGTCTGGAATTGAGGGTGCAGGAACGAAGCACGGATCTTCTTGAGGAAGAGCTGTCGCACAGTACCGGGGAACTTGGGCGCAATCTTCTGGGGCTTCATGCTGATATTAAGCTTAGGGGCCTTGTAACCGTCATCGGGCTGGATGGCACCGGCCAACAATCGACAGAAAGTAGTCTTACCAGTACCATTCTCACCCATCATGACAATAATCTCGGAGTCAGTGAAGTCACCGGGTCTGATCGATAGATGGAAATCACCCATTGTCTTCTCCATCGAGGGATACTTTAAGGCACGGCCCTTGTCGATGGGCTGCAGGTCGGTAGCATCCATCAATCTGAACTGCAACGATTCGGTTCGGAATCGCAAGTTCTCAGTAGGGATGTTTCCGTCCAAAAAGATATTGATACCTTCTCGAACCGACGAAGGGAGCGTCACCACACCGTAAACGGAGGGGACACCGTATAGAATGCACACGAAATCAGACAAATAGTCCAATACTGACAAATCGTGCTCGACGACAATGACATAGTTGGTGTCAGACAGAAGTCGTCGAATCATGTTAGCAGCATTCAAACGCTGCTTGACATCCAGGTACGACGAGGGCTCGTCAAACATGTACACGTGAGCGTTCTGAACGCAGGTCATTCCAATAGCAAATCGCTGCAATTCTCCTCCGGAAAGCTGAGCCACCTCTCGATTCATGATTCCCTCCAATTGAAGGGTCTTGAGAATGTGCTTCAACTCATCCTTCTTGTCTAGTTTCGAGTTTAGTAACTCATTCACGTGGTTCTTGGGTCCCTTGATAGCCTTGGGGATGTTATCGACGTACTGGGGCTTGATTACAGCACGCAGGTTTTCCTCTAGGACCTTTGTGAAGTAGTTCTGAAGCTCCGAACCTCGGAAGTGGACCAAGATGTCACTCCACGAGGGAGGGTCATCATATCGACCAAGATTTGGCTTTTGGTTGCCTGCGAGAATTTTCAGAGCAGTAGACTTGCCAATACCGTTAGTTCCGACCAAACCCAAAACTTGACCTGGCTTGGGAGTGGGCAGACGATGGAGCTTGAATGAGTTTGCTGAATATCGGTGTGTTACCTCGCTCTCCAGGTTAGTGGGCAAGTTGATAATAGTGATGGCACCGAACGGGCACTTCTTCACACAAATACCACAACCAATACACAGAGTCTCTGAAATGAAGGCGATTTTAGATGTGGGGGTGACTTCGATACAGAGCTTGCCTGTTCGCACCACTGGGCAAGACTTCTTGCACTCCTGTCGACATTTCTTGGGCTTGCACTTGTCCGCGGACACAATAGCGATTCTGGTGAGCTTTTCCGACATGATGTCTGTTGTTGAAGAGTGTGCGCCACCAAAAACGCGGTATTTGTACGCAAATCACGCTGCGATCTGAACTTTTCGTCGTCGAGGGGTCGAGATTGGATATTTTTGAATTTTTCGGGTTTGATTTTTCAGCCTCAAATATTCTTACAGTCTAACAAATACGCCTCAATGGGCTTACATTCGAGTCAACGGTGATTGGTCGAAGCATACGAGAGGACAAGGTTGGACAGAGTAGCCTGACAATTCTCCCGTGACGGCATGACAGAGGCAAGCCAATTAGTAATGGGACATATTGGCTCAATTGGATGATAATCGATAGTGTCAATTGCCAACTTTCACTCCACTTTCCTTCGACCGGCCAATCAATTGTACCGGTTTGTAATGATATTATAAATACTATGTAAAATTTCTTGCTATGTGTGCGTGAGCACGTACATGACGAGTACGAGGATTGACGACCTTACAGGGATGGCGATCACTGTAGGGTGTCTGTGCCACCAGAGGCCAAAAACGATTCGTTCTTGTCTCCAAGATTCTCAAGCTCTTGGGCGGTCAAATTGAAGTGATCCAATTCGAAATTCTCCTTGATTCTTTTGGGATTGCTGGACTTCGGCAATGCTACAAAGCCCTTTTGCAAATTCCACTTGATGAGAACTTGTGCCGGCGTGCAGTGATGCTTATGTGCCAATTGAATCAGCTGCGGCTCGTGAAATCTTCTGCCGAGCATGAGCGGCGAAAATGATTCGACGACAATGTCTAATTTCCGGCATTCGTCGACAATCTTGTCTCTTTGCAGCCAAGGGTTGAGCTCAATTTGGTTAACTACCGGTTTGTACTTGAGCCCTGACCAGTTGAGTAGCTCATGCAGATGATTTGTACCGTAGTTTGAAACGCCAATGTCCTTCACCAGTCCGCGCTCAACTGCATCCTGTAATGCTCGGTATGTATCAAGCCGAGCTTTAGAAGAGCCCGATGGGTGGTGGACCAAGTACAAGTCAATGTAGCCCAAGTCTTTTGCGACCCTAGCCGACTCTTCAATTGTTGTCAGGGCGCTTTGGTAAGTCTCCGAGCTGGAGATCCAAATCTTGGTCGTGTAATAAACGTCCGATCGCTTAATATGAGGGTTCTTATCAAGAAAGTTCTTGATTCCTCTTACTGACCCCTCTTCGTTGCCATAGATTTCTGCAGTATCGACATGGCGATAGCCCACATTGAACGCCGTTTCTACCGCCTCCGCGGTTTCTTCATTAGCAATGGCATATACTCCAAGAGCCAGCTGAGGAATTTGGCGACCAGAGCTGAGCTTCAATCTTGCACTTGAGGACATAGCAATCGAGGTATGGAATCTCTTTATCCGTTTCAACTTCTAAAGTCCGTGATCTCAGCCCGCAAGGTTGCTTTGTACTGGTAGGAGAGTACATGAGCACACGGCTTATCCGGTTCTAGCGTTCTAGCGCGACGAGCATCAGGTCAGCAATAAGCTGAAATCGGCCCAATTGCTGGTCGGTAGATGGTTAGGGCGATTATACGCGAGTGTTATGGTACTAGAGGTACGCGTCTTAATATCTGTGGGTTGAATTGAGGTTGCAATTGCTTTGTTGTCATTAGTCGTGTCTCGTTACTTCATATATCTCTTAATAAGTTAGATAGTCATTGCAGCTCGAGCAAGGTTCTTGACTCGAGATCCAAACGACATGGACAGCTTGCGACTGACTCCAGCGTGTCGTCCCTTGCTAGAAGACTTGTCTTCTCGTTCGGGATTGGTGCTGACGATAGAAGCCGCAGGCTCAAGGCTGGCTCCACCGTATCGGGTAGAGGGTCTGTATGACTGGGAGAAATGGTCGAGAGATGCAGAAGAGCTGAGATCGAGTCGCGAAGGGCATCGCATGCTAGCGGCTGAAGAAGCCGTGGAGTCCTTTTGGGCTGAAGACACAAGGGCGTCGTGAATAGCATTGTCGAGATCCATGTTCAGTGCCTGCACTGATAATGGAAGGAAGACGTTAGAATCGTTTGATTTGGTCTGGTCGACATGAGGGCCATGGGCAATATCAGACATAGGAATTCGACGGGGCCAGGGCTCGCCGTCGTCCATCTCGGCGTACTCCAGTACGGCGTCGTAGACAAAGTCCTCTTCGTCGTCAAGTTCTTCCTCGCCATCACGAGCTTCATCGCAGATGGACAGATAGTCCTGGTGAGTTCGCGCCTTTGGGCTGTAGACAGCCTTGGCTGGCAGAACCATCACTGGGGCGTCTCGGTTAGCGCTGGAGACCCGGTATCGTGGCTGGCGTCGCGATGAGTAAGATGGTGTGGACGGCGAGGTCTGGGAATCTGAAGACCCACAGGAATTGAGCGACGGGGCCTGGGTGAAAGTGGATGTCCGTCGGCTGGCCCGGGGTCGAATCGAAGGAGTGATGGTAGGGGCGGCGGATCCACCCGACGAAGTGGTAGCCGACGACGACGCTCCAAAGAGGTGCAATGAAGGCACCGTGTCCGAGAGCGAAGATCCGTCCGAAGTGAACAGGCCCACCGACAGGTCCGACCGTGCCGATACTGAAGACACTGAAGAGCACACCGAATTGCGTCGTCCATCAAACGTCAATGTGGAATGGGCCGACTTGAGCTTTGGTCTGGTCAGGCCGTCCATCGAGTAGTTTGAGGCGCCCAGATTGCAGGTGGAGTTGCGCTGCTCTACCGCCCGCTTGAGTCGTTGGGCGTTACTAGACATTAGGCACGGTGTATACGCGATTGAAGTTGGTTTCAATGGGCGGAAGCGATAGAATAAGAATTAGCCAGGTGTTGGTGCAACTTGAGGAGTACACAACCTGGGGGCCCCGTCCATCTTTATATTGATCACCACTTGCCCTGGCTGTGAAACCCAGATTGACCCGGCCGGACCAAAAGTCGAGTGACCGAGAAACGCATCTGACTGAATTCGAAGAAACTTGACAAAAAAAGTACTGTGTGCATAGTCGGGGGGGATATTATGCGAATGAATCGATCCTTGTCGCATTAAGGTTTCACAAAAAGCAACCCCAAACTGCATAGGCTCAGACCAAGGATGTGCAGAGATGAGACGGCAAGCGCGAGGCAAGGAGCGGGAGCCCAAGGTTGGGAGCGGCGGACAAGAAGCGACTAGGAGTACTCCAGACTCTCAGCTGCTTGTTCTTCTTCTCCACATCTCGTGTCCGTCTGAGGTACTGGCGTCTGGTCCCTCATTTGCACTCTCACCGGTCGATTCCACCACTGTGGCTAACCGTTTACCCGCTCCCTGTTCCTATTTATTCCACCTTGGGTAGTTACATGGAAGGGGGACCAAGGCCGATCATCCCTAGCGATCCTAGAAAGGTTTGAGAAATCGAGTGCGGTGTGAGCCAATTGGTTTCAAGATTGAAGACCGGTATCGTGGTATGGTCACGAACCGTTGAACCGTTCGTACCAAGGGGTTGTCAGCTATGTGCAGACCCCGATCATGGAACGTGTTCCGGCCGCCGCTGCGGTCCAATCCAGTGGATGGCGGCAATTTGGGCAAATGGCTAGCGGATTGTTGCCGAGTGGTTGCCTAATGGTGATTCCGGCAGTGCACGCACACGTGTGTAGAGCCTCTGTTTCGAAGATAGCCCAGGCCAATTGATATTCGTGGTGGTGAGAGTTGTGGCGCAGAGGGCTGGCTGGCGGCGGCGACCGCGGCGGCGGGAGGTTGAGGCATTTGGGACCCTGGAAATGAACCCCAGTGGCTGCTTCGACGGGAATTGGGCGACTGGGATTGAGGGCTGGGATAGATCGAAACGGTAAACGGTCTGGCCGTTTTGGATCAATCGTTAGAATCCCATCTGGTACGCTGTCTAGCCGGGTTGGTTGCGGCACAGATAGCGGGGAAAGTATGCGGGTAATGGTCACACCCTTGTAAGGATCGGCCACGAACCCTAGTGGGACAATACCCATTAATGCGTAGTTAGGTATTGGATCTTGGATCCATGTATGGAACAATAGATCGGGATCTATCTGCATTACCCATCGCGATCTGAACGAATTGCGAGGTTAGTAGCCTGCCAGTAGAGGCTTTGGGACTGGTACTCGGTACAAGACTGGCCCAGACTGGCCCAGGACTGCTCAAACCTATATATAGGCGCTGGTTGAAGCAGTAGGGCTGTGGCCTCGACTACCGGACCATGTCCAGTTCCGCGCGGCCCAGCTGTGACCGTAATCGCCCAGCTCAGCCTGAATGTTTGTCACTGTTTGTAAGGAATCTTTGAATCACAAACTGATATGCATTTTGCCTAATTGTGGACGCAATTCCTGGCCGGGATATTATCCCTGTCCATTGTAGCGTTCGGCACTCCCAATAGACTAAGGTTGAAACGATGGCCATTCACTACGCACAGCACCCCCCCCCCCTTGCAAATCACTTTGAACGACTATGGATAGATTTAAGACAAGCACCGCGCTGTTTCTCACACTACTGCCAACTGCTGGACCCGAAATGCAGTGGACTGGTTCACACTCGTGAGATGAAACGTAACAGAAGCACAGACGCACCTGTACCGTACATCCCGTTTACTGTCAAATCCATGCCGGAAACCCCCTGGCTACGAGGGTGGTAATCTGGAGGTTAGTAGGGTGCTTGGTCGGCAACAGCCATGGTTGCACCTTGCCGGAGGGAGGGGTTCCGATAATCTCAATCTCCCGGGGCGAAGACCAGTGCATTCAGAACGGTGTGACCACCGTGGGATCGTATATCCTTGTTTGTTTGAATAATGTCAGTAGCTTCCAACCCACGCAACTTCTTATGCAATCTCCTGCACTGTATAATGCGTAGATGTACAAAAGGGATACTGAACCCCGGCTTCAGCAAGCCATCGCATTTGGGTTTGGGCCTACGGCCGCATGACGACTGGGGGACGAGCGAGGGGTGGGGGTCTCACAGGGGATGAGATCGGAAGATCAAAGCACCCAAGCACCTCACCTTGGTTGCAACCGCTGGGCACCAGCTTACAGGTTGGAAGCACCCGTCATCACTGGCATCCCCGGCCATAGCTAGAGAGCTGTGGACTCTATCTGGAGAAGCCGCCGAGAATGTGATTGATCTAAAAAAATATTTCACCGGTAGGTTGCCGGACACCCATGTACAGCACTGGCATTGGCCGTTGAGCGATCAGTGGCCTAGTAATAGGGGCCGGGTGTCATTGGGGATCGGGGTCGAGGTCGGGTTTAGTAAACAACCCGCTAGACAAGCTGCCTGTTGCGGCGAGCCAGAGATCTCCTGGTACTGAAACGACCTCCACGTGATGTATCTGCAATCTTTGGCGCAGGACGCTGTACTGGGCCGCCAGCTGCGTGCAACCACTGTGGTGGGGAAGCGCGCGGGACCAGACTCGGTAGGCAAGCAGCACTGACCGCACGTCCTGCACCAGGCTATTGTTTTCGATGTAATAGTCGAGGTGGGATATGCACGATCGGCGGGCTGGATGTTATTTATGATTTGAGTTGATTCTATGTTCAATCAGTCGTAGCAGGCTGCTGGCGGCGGTCCCGTCAAACCGTCAGTGTTCCACCCGCTTACCAGGATCCGTTATCGCCTCAATCATGGGTCCTGGGGATATCCAGACCGAGCTGGGCCGGTGCCTGTAAAAGCATAGCCTGCAATTCGGTAGCTAAGGAATTCAATAATTATACGTCCTGCACGGACAATGGCAATTGTCTGTGGGTTCCCGTCAGAGGGTACAGCTATGACACGGACCTATTGCTATACAGTTGACTATTGCGCTGAGTGCGCTGACGACTGCGCTGATTACTGCGCACTACACTTGGCACTGTGCTTTGTGCTATTGTACTAGTTGCATTGCTGGTTTGGGTCTGCGTCTGCGTCTCTTTGGGTGCCATTTGGGTGCCATTGGGTGCCTATTAGTCGCTGTCCTAAGCCTCGATTTATTGTGATGGCTAGTGCAGACGGATTTGATCACTATATAATCGCCATATAATCGATTGTAATATATGCCCCCAGTGTACCGTGTGCTCGGGCCCGTACCATCAACTTGACGTCAGAATCACCTGCGTCCCTACTGGTACTATTAAAAGCTTATGATTTGGGGGGTTGACGTCGATAAACCGGAATCAGGAGGCGCTATCCCTTCTGTCTATACACCATCTATAAACCTGTACACACCTGTATACACCTGTATACACCGTCTGTGCCACGCTAACCTCAGCTACTTGCCGATGTCTAAAACCTGCTCCAACGCCTAGACCCTCTATCGTTCGCCTATGCCGGCAGTGCGTTTTACCACGGTCACGGCAAGACCCGGTAGTACCCCATGCAGCCCTTCTAGACAATTGCAGTTAGGTGCCGTCAGTGTCAGCGCCAGGGTAGTTTAGATGCGCTTGCGAAACTCCTTTCTCCCCCTGGAGCAACGTCGCACGCTGGCTGGGGGCATATAGTCAAATTGTGCCAGCTATACGGGAGAACTGGCACCACTCTCCTCTGATCGGAATGATCGCCGACCAACTACTGGATTCAAGGGGGTTCAGGTTACGGTGGTGCGCAGGGCTAATGTATAGTGACAGGAGTGTCTAGTGACAGGAGGGTCTAAAACGGTCGAATTGGTTTGAATCTGATGCGACTGAGCGACTATTCGCAATCATAACCGCTTATAAGTTTCAGTGCCTCGGTGCTCAATGTCGAGTCCCATCTGCCCCTGCCGTGTGCCTTGACTCCGCGGTCGTCGCCCTCTCGCCTTGTACAGGGCCGCTCGATCAGAGCATTCCTAGTAGGCCGGTCAACCGGCCCGGCACTGGTTAGTAACCATAACAACGCGCGTGGTACGCGACAAAATGGCACAAAATGGCTGTACAGAGTGACGCGACCGCCTATCAGCACTGATTAGTCTCAAATGGATTTTCGGTAGTTGATATGCATTTTCATTGTTTGTTAGACTTCACAACGCGACAGCAACAACGCGGCAGCAAAGCTAAGGAATACCACGCCCCATCGCAAGACGGCAACAAGACGCTGGCAAGTACATTGCTGGTGTGCGACTGATCCATTCTCGTTGTCGCGTATTCGCTTACCAATATTTCACTTTGGTCCCGGCCCCAAAACTTCAGGTGTGGATTTTTTTCGTTCTGTTTTCACACTTCAATTGCGATCTTCACCAACAAAAAAACGCGCCCTAGGGGGGACTCCAAAAGACACTTTGGCTACTGATAGCACAAACCTTGACGCGGGGTCGTTTGACTGGTTCTAAGGTTCCCCCAATTTGCTTCTGGCTCCTCGGTCGCGCTTTTGACCATGAACTTCCCATCGAGGCCAATGCGCCTCAAAATCTCTTATTCCTTCAACGACACAACCTACTTGGCCAGATCCTCGTCTCCAACCAACGTGGTGGTGGCCGAAGGTCTAGGCATGGTGGACCTGGCACAATGCTTGGAAACGGTTTGCAACAGCTCGCCCGATCTTCTCTCGGACAGGCTGGATTACGCGGTCTATTCAACCGACTTTGCCGAGCCGGACCACCCCTCGTTGGGCCACGGCCTTCTCTCAAGCATGTTCCCATTTAACCCTCGGTCTTCTCCAAACCAATCACAGGACGGCACCTCTGTCGTTGGAATGGTGAGCCAGTCCTCGTCTCCATTCTTTGCCCAAGAAATCCTCGAAGTGCGGATGTTGTTTCGCTCTATCAATAAGCAGCTACCCGACTCCCGATCTGATCGAATGGATTCCGAGAAGCTTGAGTCGACTCATTTGCCGTCTTCAAGCGCTGGCGCAGGCCGCCAATTCGCCATTGCATCGTCACCGCCCAGAACCCTCAACGCGATTTCGCAGTCCATCCCTGACCTACTCACCGATGATGACGAAGGCTCTAGCAGCAAAGACACGATTGGCAACAGTAGCAGCTACAGAGCACGCGAGCTCACGAGCGCGTCTTCTCCTATCCAGTCGCCTTCGCAAACATCACCAGAATCTGCTGGGCCGGCCGGGACTAGTCCCGCATCCGGCTCCGCGCACACCTCAAAGTCATCGGCTATTTGTGCAAACTGCAGCACTAACAAAAGCTGTACCTGGAGGTTGCTCGATATTGACGGCAAGAGCGTTCAGTTGTGCAATGCATGTGGGCTGTACTATGTGAAGCATCGTGCTATGAGACCAGACACGTTCTGGGGGAAGATTCGCAAGCGTCCAACGTCGATAAAACGCGTCCGATCACTAATCGAGGCAGGCGAGGGTGGTGAAGAGAGCATTGCAGCGACTCTATCTGCTGCTGTAGACAGGAAACGTGCGCGGGCCGATGAAGCATCGTACAAATCGCTCTCCAGCGAATCTGAAAAGAGTGCTCCTACTCCCTCGTCTTCGTCAAATAGGCCAACGCGGGCTGCGCCCTCGAAAACTGACTATCTCCCCCACCCAAGGAGGCCATTGGGAGACGTGCGGGCTACAAAATCATCGTCCGTTTCTGTGCCGTCTTACGCTCAAAGCACACCTATCTCAGGTCCCCACAGAGCACCATCTCACAGAGTCACACGAACGTCACCAATTGGCAAGTCATCCGTGACATTGTCACCACTTAAATTGCATGTTCCAGGATCATCCCCCCTCAAACGATATCGTACAGATATTGACATGGAAAACAAAGAGAATATCGATCCTCAACAGCTAGACGACAACGGCAAAGCCCTTATCGACCCCAAGCACAAAGATGAGATCGACGCCCTGTTCAATACTCCACACAAGCCTCTCCCTACAGACCTCACATTGGCTAGCGGTTCTCCTAGCCGGTGGCTCACGAAACTTATGGGCTCCATTCGATCAGACAAGAGTGCCGGCAAAGAAGCCGACACTGGGGCATTGCGGGGGTTCCTCGAGTCGCCATCCAAAAATAGATCTCCAAAAGGCAGAACGGATCCTCTTTACACTGACATTATGAGTGAGCTGGGACTTGATCTCAGCTTGAATTTGGAGAGCACTGCAACTGTAGTTAGCTCTGATTTGCCATCTTCACCTCCCAGTTTCTTCTATCTCTACGATGACAAATAACTGGTATCACAGCTGGTGGTATGGACAACTTGCATTTAATTAACATTCATATCGGCCCGTAGTGGCATTGCATTTAATCACTAATTTATACACTAACTTCAAATCAATCAATCACTCTCTCACTATGCACTAGTGATGCTGCACGGTATTCTTTTTGGGCGAAATGTCTCAGATTGCTTAGATAAGGGTTAGGGTTTTAAAAAATTATCAGAGGTAAAACTGAAAAGACTGCAAAAATCTCCAAGCACTAACTCTGCACAAAATGGCCAAAACCAAAGCTAAAGTGAATCCTAAACGGACAGTAGAGTCTGACGTTGTACGTGACTCTAATGCCAAGAACCAGCTGTCCTTCAGTAATTCCAACTACAATAATTCGAAGGATAAGAAGGCATCGCCAAAAAATCGAGTGTCAAAGAAAGCACCGGCGAACCAGAAGAAACCAAAGACTCCCAGAACTTATACTGAAAAGGAGCTTGGAATTCCCAAACTCAACAAGTCAATTGACCCCGAAGGTGTCCAGCAAAGGAAGGGCAAGAAGGGTAAAGTGTTTGCTGACAGCAATGCTATGGAACGGATTTTGCATGATGTATCCGAGGCCATTGACTCTAGAAATGCATCCAAACTCGAAAAAGCACGACAATTAGAGGCGATTCGCGAAGCCAAGCGGGTGGAGATTGAGGAACGTGAGAAGGACAAGGAGTCGCAGCTGGACAAAAAGAAGAAAGAATTGAAGAAAAAGCGATCAAAAGACAAAGGGGTGGAGGCATCCCCCAAGGGCAAGAAACGAGTATCGTTTGCATGAAGCTCGGCGACAATTTAGATAATGATACTAACTGGTCTTTTTCCACGAGCACGCATTTCCTTATACATACTTCATGACATTGACGTAATTTTTGGTGAAATTAAAATGCATGACTCAATACAATAGATACATTACAAAATCTGGTATGCAAATAGAAGTCATCATACTGCTTCATCAGTATGAGGCTCCTTCTCCAAGTTACCGGCCTTGATGTTAGCATTGAGCTCAGCAGTGTACTCGGCGTCAATAACATTCAGTTCCTCCTCGATCTTGTTCAAGGAGTGGAAGAAGAACCAGAACAGAATTCCGCTAATGACAGTGGCAACTGCCAGTCCAGTGTACATCCACAAGAGCTTGGGATCAACAGAAACCGAGGATAAAGCAATTCCAAGGGCAGATCCAAACGCGTTAGTCAAAAGGAACAATGCCATGATGAATGATTTCATGTTAGCAGGGGCCTTGGTGTAGGCGTATTCATAACCAGTGACGGCAGCGAAAATCTCCGACAGTGCGATGAACACATAAGCGGGAGTCTGAACTGCAACGTGTACATAGTTGTGAATAGCACCGCCCTCAGAAGCAGCGCACTCCAAGGGAGACTCGTAGCATGGTCCAGCAGCGTAGATTAGATGCTGTACAATTGCAGCGTAGGCCATGGCAATGGCTGCCATGAAGAATCCCCAAGTGATACGAGTAATGGGCTTGAAGCGAATACCAACTCTTCTCAACGCAGGGTAGATAAAGGTGTTGATGAATGGAATGAAGATGATAATTGTGATGGAGTCGATGGACTGCATGATATCATTGGGCATTCCGTGCAACTCCATTTGGCCGGCCTGAGAGACAAAGTTGTTGATCATTTGGCCGTAAACCAGCCAATAGATAGGGTAGAAGACAAACACCCTGCAAGCAAGCAGTGCTCGGTAAACTTCCTCGACAAACAAGTCGGACCAGGGCACCTCTCGCAATCCCTTCTCCCTGCGGACAGAGGGCTTAGCAGCACTAAGGTGGAACTTGTTCTTAAGAGCAATGAAGCAGACTCGGAATGCGTCAGGGATGACAGAGCCCATGGGTGGCTTCTTGATGTAGTAGTTTCGACCCATCACGAGAGCAATGATTCCGAGGAAGAAGAAGCAGAAAGGCAACAAGAAAGCTGCCCAGAAATCAATGTTCTTTTCCATTTCCGTGGTGGCAATGTTGGAAAGCGATCCAACGTTAATGCAAACGTAGAAAACCAAAAAGATAGATTGAACAGTGACACCAGGGTCGACAATGACTCGCTTTCCTGACTTTAGGGTTCGCACAAATGGCTTGGTGATAGAATACTGTTCGGCAATCATTGGTGACACATTCGACTTGATGCCGCCAGTTCCCAAGCCAATGACAACCATCGACACAATCAATCCACCATACGCGGCCTTTCCATCATTGTGGTTTAGAGCGAACGGCAGAGAGGTGATGAATAGGATAAGATTTCCGATCGAGTAAATAATCGCAAACACTGTAATAGTCTTGTATTTTCCCCAGTAGCTGTCAGACACGATGGCTCCGAGAATGGGGGTGATATAACACCAAAACTGGAAAAAGTAAGACAGCGCAGTTGCAGGCTGGTGGCCCAAGCCCAGTCCACCTGGCTGTCCGGGGTAGTCTCTAGGCAACTGCATGTAGTTTTGGAACGGACCCGAGAGACCGTAGTAAGTGAAACGCTCACAAAGCTCGACCACTGCAATCAGCCATGCTGCAATCGGAAGCGAATCACCAATCTTTTCAAGAGTGCTCAATTCCTCTTCCGTAGGTTCGGGGCCAGGAAGACTGGTCTCCTGGAGGTCGACAGAGTCCATGTTGTCAAACTCTTTAGAGCCGATGGAATTGGACGAGTCCAGGGCCGGCGCAGTGGCCTGGTGGCTTTCGGTATTATCGGACGGCATATTCGTAGTCCAGTACGGGTATCAGAGCAAAAACTTGTATAGTCGATGCTGTTCCCGAGTTGATACCTCAATCTAAATTAAGACGCCCAGTCAGTAATAGCGTACTAAAAGAGAGGGGGGCGGAAAGTTCTCCGTTGTCGGTCAGTCAGTGGCAAGTACGACGGACCAAAAGCTTTTTGTCAAATACAATCGTCGATCTCAGTCCAGCGATAGCAAACCCAATCTAACCCAGCACCGATGCTGATGGCAGGCAAAACGGAACAAAGTGTAAGCTATCAGAAGGTCACTTTTTTTCAAAAACAGGGGCAATGCACCTCGTTTTAAACTCCTCGAACCCTATTTGTGTTCCCCCTCCCCATCCCCCCTTCATGATTCAGTTTTTTATCCACCGGCACCTTTCTTTTTCGGGTCTCCTCCCGGTTTGGTTTCAGTTCGGGGAAGGCAAAGCGATGAGCACCCGAATTAGGGCCCAATGCCTCCCATCATGGTGGCGTGAGCCAATCAGGTTTCGAGACGCTGGTGGTAAAGTCGCGGCGAGACACACCGGCCCACCAAAACGGGTCGGAAAATGGGCCCCAAAAATTTAGACTCTCATCGCGCGGCAGTGACGTGCGGTCAGGGCCGGGTGCAAAGATTTTTCCGTGTCCACCCGAAGAATCACTTGAACCCTGAAATGAGAGGGACGGTCAGGTTGAGACAAAAAAACCAAAAAAAAATTGGACCCGACTCCTTGCCGACTAATCGGTAGATAGGCGCCGGCGGGGTTCTCAGATATGTTGTCGGCAACCGTTCGACGCTCCTCCCCTTCTGAACTTGGCGATCAGCTTGGCTCGCGGGGTACGGCACGGGCACGCTGTGACTGCTCCATACTCAATACAGTAGTGTAGTAGCGGAGGGCAGCAGTCGGACACGCCCTTGGCGCTAATGTACAGTGACGATTTGAGATTATCAACCGATATCAGGGTACTGTGGTTGGCCGTTCCAGCCGGTATCAGGGCGAACTTCAAGAGGGTCCACAATGGCCATTGATTGCCCGAGTGGTTAGGCGTTCTGGCTACGGTATCAGCACTCGTCGTCTTCCAATCACCGATCAGAGCGAGAATCATGCCATTTACGGGGGTCGCCAAGAAAACGCTTGTCCAAACAAGGCAGCCCATTCGTAGGGTAGGACTTTCCAGCCCGTCGACGGGGCCGAAGTGGGTACTGAGATAGCATGGAACTGTATTGCCTTGTCCAATCATGGGCCCGAGGATAAGGTTGAGGGCCTTATCAGGTCTGGCCACAGAGCCTCTTACACGAGGGACGCCATGAGCCAGGGTGGTTGGCATATCCAACTCCGGCCGAATATCGGGCATCCTAGCTGGCCAGGCTCGTATAGTGGCATCGTAGTGGGCCAGGGGAGGATCAGCAGAGACATCATACATACAACGTGGAAACCGTTCGGATCTGAGAGGGGTAAGCGGGGACGCAGGCGGCGAGGCAGTCGCGAAGCGAGTATTGACAGTGCTGCTCGCAAACGGTACGGATACAGGTGGGTATCGGCGGGTGCGGGGTGCAGAGCCCCGAGCATAGCCTGGTGAACATGTCTGGTGAACCCCATGCAATTTCAGGGACGGACAGCGTCTAGCAAGGCCAAAGTAACCGAAATAACGTACTCCCTCAAGACTGGATTCTGTATGCGATTTAGCAGGCGTCGGGCGTGTCGTAGCAGATAACAGCTGATAACAATCGGGGTTCTTGTCGTCGCAGGATCAAATCCTCTGCTTTCCTATACAGTCGTCGAGCCCCGCGTCCTCCACTGTTCCTAGACGCCGTCGAGCCCCACCTCCTCCACTTTTCCTATGCAGTCCTCGGGCTTTCGAGCCTTCGGGTCGTCCGGTCTCCGGCCATTCGGCGTGCAAGCTAAGCCTTGACTCGAAGCGGGGTCGTAGACCGAGAAACTAGGCAAGGATAGGCACAGTATGGGTATGATGTAGGTATGGTATGGTATGTCAATTGCCGTTGCCCGGGAGCGACCCGGCGAGCACCCCGGTGAGAAGGTGCAGTACACAGGGTCAGAGAATCTGGGCGGTGCGAGCCGGTCACACCGTTGCATAACGGGTGCCTGGGTGGCTTGTCATCTGGGTCTACCGCGGCGAGATCGCTGGCAACTCAGCGATTGCGGCCCGTGTTAGCGACCTGCTTCCCATTAGTACACCACTCTTTGGGCACTGAGTTACAGCCGATTTCGGACCTGCCTGTGTACGGTGGACATTTTGTTCGTCGCCTGTGTAAACGCTGTCTGCTTCGTCTATCCCAGTTATCACGAATATTGGGCGAATTGTTGAACGTGCACTACTGTTGAGCCATCCTGGTAGTTATATGGCTGCAATTACAATTGATGGGCTTTGTAAGTAGTTATAAATGAGTCAGAATTCGGGCATTTTAGTGCGTTGATTGCCTGCATTCACCGCTGCCTCTGGGATTTGGCCGCGTACTACGGTCCGATAAAAGCCAAAATCTATGAGGCTCGTCATTATCATTGGTCGAGGCCCTTACAACGCAAGCAGGAGTTGCATATCGGGGGACGAATTGGGTGAAATTTTGGGGGACAGGTAGGGGAGTGTGTGGGGGTGGCCGTCTATCTTTGTGAGCACTGGACAATGGTTACGCGAGTGCGGGCCGCGAGATGGACGGAGCCTGTCGAGTCGAGTACCGCCGAATCGAGTACTTGAGGCAGCAGGTGTCGTAGCAGTGGCTTTCACCTCCGTGCGTACCCTCTACTCCTCTGCTACCCCTATCAAACTTGTTCGCTCATGGTGCGGCTGCTGTCTCCAGTGCTGTGCATAGTGTTTAAGAATCATACATCGAAGTGTAATATTTCAGCAGATAGCATAGATACATACACCGGCGTGAGACAAGACACGGGGATTCGCTTCACAACTACAGCGGAGGCCCAAGTGCAGGTTCATTTATCGGCCCATCTCACGCCTCCCAGGCCGACCCCTAGGACCATGTTCAGGCCTGTGTCTAGTCTAGTTGCTGTAATCGGCCATGTCGCACGGCCGTGATCAGTGCTGTCACGTGAAGTAGTAAATCATGGTCCGGACGGCTCTCTCATGTGGCGACCCTATTTAACTCCAGACCAGCCCCTTTGCAAAACGTGACTGAACTTCACCTGACCAAGTCACGAAAAACCGGTGAGACGACAAGGTAAGTGCATGAGAGAACGGCGTTCGGCGGGCCCCGATACTGGACACCCTCGGCGATAGCAGAGCATCCAGCGACCCGGGGCCCGGGAAGACAACTAGCCGCAAAGCACTTAGTGGCGCGAAAGATTGCTAACGTAGATGCCCCAGGAAAAACGACGCAGAAACTCTATCGAGGCGGAGGCCAAGCGTATCAAGGCCCAGGACGACGGCAGCGATAGTGGTAACGATGGGATCGCAATCGACAACGAGCTGCTGCAGCAGAGCGCTAAGGGCACGCCCATCGGTGGCAACAGCACCTTCCACCAGCTGCTGCTGAACAACGAACTGCCCCAGACCAGCCAGATCCTTCAAGACCGCATTAATTCCCCCAGCGCTCAGGAGTTCAAGGCTCAGCTAGCAAAGACCGCGGCCGCCGCTACTGGTACTGGGCCAGACTCGCCTGTCGGCGGGTACTCCCACGCTACGGTTGCGGCTGCTGCTGCTGCTGCCGCTGCTGCTACTGGCCTGACATCGGAGCCCAGCCAACCTCCGATCCCTCGTCCGTCTCCCGGGTCTGACGAATGGCACAAGATGCGACGAGACAACCACAAAGAGGTCGAGCGTCGAAGAAGGGAAACAATCAATAAGGGCATCGAAAAGATTGCCCAAATTGTCCCTGACTGCGACAAGCAGAAGTCCCAGATCCTGAAAAGAGCGTTTGAATACATTGAGAAGCTGAAAAACAACGAGACTTCAAACTTGGAAAAATACGGCCTCGAGAAGCTGCTCAGAGAGCAGGCAATCGAGGAGCTCTCACAGCGAAACAAGAAGTTGACCGAGGAAGTCAAGCAGGCTTGGCGAGAGACCGAACAGTGGAAGAAGGCCGCGATGGATCGTGGCGTCACGTCTATTGAGATTTCAAAGTAGTACCGGCGAGATCTCAAACTTTTTAATGCTTATGATACATGTTCAATTTTTGGTTAATTGCTGGATTTATATTAATTTCATCAGAAAATTTATATACATACCTTCCCCCGGGGTCCTCATTGATCGACCTCCACCTCACTGTATAGTAGCCCCTCCTCACTCTGAGAAAGCGCGCCATGAAACTCCAATTTCTGCTGGTGTCCAGGGCCTAGAAATGTAAGCATGGTACTGGACCCTGTGTATATCACATCATCCTCGGCACCTATCCGATTGCATGCCACAAACCCGACCCGTCCAGAGGACGAGGGCGATCCCGAGGCGGTATCTTCAAGAAACGGCATCATGCGGGTGGCCCAGTAGTTGACTGTATCCATCTGTGGACTTGGGCTCTGCTTCATTTCCTCCAGCACGCCCCCAACCCTACTCAAGCGCGTCTCTTTGTCGGCGGTCGTGTCTAGGGACGGCGACTGCTGGGTGAGCCAATTCATTGGACATAGAATGAGATTAGCTCCTGAATGTTTGGCCGAGTTTGCAAACTCAAATGCCGTGAAAGGGGCCTTGAACTGATAAGGGTTCAAGTCCATGCAAATGCCAACTTGTACTCTGAGCCCATGCAGCGACTCAATTGGTCCGTGCGACTGAAATGGAGGGCCCTCGGAGCACCCAAAGCGCTCGTCCGTCTCATACAAAAACGCCTTTCGATGAGTGAATAGCAGCTTGCCATGGTTATCAAAGAAGCTGGCACTGTTGTACACTTTAGCTGCGCTCGGATCCCGCTCGGGGAACCCCACGAGGGTATGACAGCCTAACCGTCTGCTCACACCAGACGCCCAATTTGCCGACACTCCTTCTCCCGCAACTTCCAGGTATGGCTCCAGCTCTTTAGAGCTCGCAAAGTTATACCCCGTAAACGCAAATTCCGGCAATACTAGGACATCGCATGGCCTTCCTCGCAGATTCTGATCCAGCAAGCGGTTAGCTTTGTCGATGTTTGCCGCCACATGCCCTATTCTAGGATTAAACTGCAACGCAGCTATCCTTAGCCTGACCATTTCTCACAAGCTCAGCTGCCAACTCGGTCGCCCCAGTTCTCGATCTCTCTCGACAGCCCTAGAGTCGGACACGGATGAGACAAGCAGGCAGAGCTCCCACCATTGAAAATAATCGGGCCGACAAAGTGGTTGTCTTAGATAATGGGAGGAAGTCGAAATATTGTATTAGTTGTGTAGTACTAGAAGTGTGATTGACTTGTCTTGGACAAAGAGGCGACAGTTGCATCCTGCTCTGCTCGTCCGCCTGCCCATTTACTCTGCCAATTGCCTGCCAGTTGCCTGCCGTTTGGTCTCTCACGGAACTCCGGCACTTCGCGGGGTTCCGAGCTGCTAAACATCAAAACATTCGCCACTGCACATGCAAAGAAGCCGTTAGACTTTCCCATAAACGTCACTGGATCCCCAAACATGTTAATTACAAACCCTCCCTGAGGGGAAGTAACCTATTCTTGGGTCCCCAGACCATTCTCGGTCATACCGTCTCTTTCGACGCGGGGTGGCACGCGGCTGGCGCGGTTCGAGAAGATTCGCGATAAAGCGAGACTGTCCCAAAACGGCAATTTGGAAGCTACTCGAACCATCGATTGAGGGCCGATGTCTCAGATGCGTAATGGCGGCAGGGCACTTCAAAGGATATAAAAGAGAGGTCGAGGCAACCCTCAATTGTCTGTTCATTCCAATTAAATCAAGTTCGAAAGAATACAAACCCCACCAACAATGATGCAGTTTGTTCATCCATTCTCAGTCTATGACCAGCCGGTCTACTCGCCCAAAGTGCACTACGTCTATGAGCCTAGCTATCCTTCTTACCAAGAGCTGGCTATTGAGCGAGAGCGACAGAGACGAGCTGAGGAGTACGAAAGATATGAACTGGCGAAGCGTGAAGCTGCCAGCCGAGCAATTGCCCAGAGACGTCGCCAGCGACGGGAGCAGGAGCTTCTCCGAGCTGCATACGAGCAAGAATACCGCGAGCGGGTTCGTGCTCAAGCCCGAGCTGAAGCCATTGCTGCACGACGGGAGCAGGAGGCTTTACGACAGCGAGAGGCCGCTTTGAGAGAGGCCGCTGCTCGTGAACGATATCTTTCCCGTCGTCTAGGAGCCGTTTTTGCGCCCTTTTCCTTCTTCCAGTACCAGGACCAGTACAAATCTGAGTCTGACGCTGAGCAGCAGCAGGAGGACGTCGAGATGGGAGGACAGGACCAGGATCCCGAGATCTCTGTTCCCCATGACGAGGACGAGGATGAGGATATCTACAGCCAGGAAGTTCCTCCAACCAATGCCCGGATTCCGGTGCCACTTCAGCACGAAAAGGAAGAGCAGTCCGCCCCACCCCTTTCTGATGTTGTGAAGGAATTCGTGGACCAATTTGAGCCGTCGCGAGAGGCCACTCCAGAGCCCACAGAGAAGGTCTTTGCTGACCCTGTGGCGACACCTGAGCCCGTTGCCGAACCAGAGGTCGACGAGTCGGAGACCCTCGCGAGCCTTGCCACCATTGAGAAGAATGTCCAGCGAGCTGTTGAAACTTATGAGCGCATTTCCAGGTCTGGGTCTCAATCTTCTGGCTCTGAAGACGAGGATGCATCCAGCAACACTGTGCGATCCCTCAATTCCCGCATCAAGGTTCTACAGAAGGCACAGACCCAACTGGAACAGCAGTACACCAAGCTAGACACCTTGCCTTCTGTGTCCAGTGAAGAAGCGAAGACAGCCAAGCATGAGCTAACCACCCGATCTGTGTCTACGGCCGACAAGGTAGATGATCTTCTTCGTGACCTGGAGTCTCAGAAGCAGGCAGCAGTGGAGCGGGAGCAGGCTGAAGCTCAGGCTGAGGCGGCTGCCGCTGCTGCAGAGGAGGAACGGGTTGCAGAGGAGTCTCTAGCCGCTGCTGCTGCTGCCGCTGCCGCCGAGGATTCCGAGGAAATTGCATCTACCGCGAACGTCACTCCCGAGCCTGAAGTCCAGGTTAAGCAGGAGCCTTCCGCCACGCCTAACGACCGAAAGCGAAGAGTGAGGAAGGTTGTCATTGAGACTGTCGATGACGATAGTGACTTCTAATAGATTTGCATTGTAATTAGCATGGACCAATAATGGCATAATGGATTGAAATAATGACAGATTAGCATCACAATTAGACCGTCGCTCCAAACTCCAAACTCCAAACTCCAAATTCGATGATCGTGACCTTTAGCAATACTCCATTCAGGATGGGCAAAGCTCAGTGACTCTATTGGTACGTTGAGCTATAACCAAAAACACTTGTCTCTTCACCTTAAACATTTGATGGCCATCTTTGCCTATGACAGGTTCGTTGGACTCGCCTGGGATCGGGGTGGAAACCCACAACTTGACCCTTGTACCCCCGACCGGAAAGACAGGGTCAAAATGCAACTGCCATAGTGCATTGGCGACTCTTTGTCTATCAATGAGTCGTGATCTCGACCCTTCATCAATTGTATCTTCATGGCTGTGATTTTCGACGTCAGCAAGATACACCCACCCTCCAGGCCGAAGTAGGGCAACTAGAGCGCGGAGAGTAGATTCGAAGTTCGGTAAGTGGTGAAGTGCCATCGAAGACACAATTACATCAAATCGTCCCAACTGCTGCGCACGCAATGGTGCCGCTTCTATATCAATGCATAGAGCGCTCATGTCCGTTGGCGAGATGCCTTGAAGTTTCACTCGGGCATTATACTCATTGACTGCGATAGAGTCCGTATCTATCCCTACAATCTGCCCGGCATATGGAGCCAAACTTTGCGAAAGCATGCCGGTGCCACAAGCAAAATCAAGCACCTTTGGCTCTTCATTCCAAATCTGCTTAGGTGATGTGCCGTGTTCCTGCCCTCCCTTACTGTCAAACTCTAGTATACGACGACCGACATCCTGGATCACTACGGCTCGCCTTTGCGAATATGCTCTACACTGTGACATCAGCAGTGGCAGGAAACTTTCATATCTACAATCGCAACGAACAGTACTTCTATCGGTACCAATGGAAACAAACAAGAAGAAGCAAAATGGGCCCTACTGGTGCTTCTATTTCAATTGCGATCAGGTGACCTTACGACTACCACTACGCACCAAACGAGGAGAAATGTCATGGACCAGGGGTACTCAGCCACGAGAGTGCAAAGTACAGCACTTTTATTGAGTTGATTAATCCATTCAATCATGCACGAACATCGGTCAAATATTAACACATACAAAGATGAACCGCGAACATAGTACACCCAACTTAGATGTTGAGCTTAGTTCGTCGCCAGTGACGTCTCTTGGCGTTGTATCTAAAAGTTAGCACACAGAACACCACAAATCGAATCATTTTCCTCGAGCTTCATCGAGTCCTCCTTCTCTCTTAGTACTGTCGAGTGGGAGGGTCATCCTCATTGAACTTACCTGATGGTAGTGCCAGTCTTGAATCGGAACCACTGGGGAAGCGATCGGTTCTTGTTGGCGGCCTTAGCGAGCTTGACCTTGGTCTTGAATGACTTTTGAGACTAAACGTTAGTAACTGCACCGATGATAGATCCGAAAGACCGTCTTTTACCTCCTTCAACACTTACAGGCATCTTTACTTTGTGCTTTCACTGGATGAAATCTGCAAAGTAGATTTTGTCTACAAGGCTTGAAATTTCGCATGGCAGCCGTACACAAAAACAGGAGTGGATTTCCTGTTTAGGCAGCTACTTGTTTGGGACTGCGGGTTCGCAGCCGCATGTAGTTCGTAGGTCAGAACAGTAACAACGAGAGATAGAACCGAATTGAGGAGCAATCTCACAAAATTTTGGAAGTAGGCTGAACATTGATGGGTCCTAGAGGTTCCAAAGGGCCCCACTGACCTCCACAAGTCTCCTCCTCGGTCATCTCGGTACCTGTAGCTCTTGTGGTCTCTTCTTGGCCAAAACACGGCTGTGGTGACAATTCTCTGCGGTTCCCGCTGTGACTGCTATTTCCCAATACGGCCGTATCTCCACCCGTAGGCCCCAGCCTGAATTTTTCATTTAGACTACCTTAGACTCTCGATTCTTGAATACCACTAATCAGACAACAATGGCCCCCAAGAACGAAAACGTCACTCTTGGTCTGCAGACCCGTGAGGGCGAGCTTGTGTTCGGTGTCGCCCGAATCTTCGCCTCTTTCAACGATACTTTCGTGCACGTTACTGATCTTTCCGGCCGTGAAACCATCTCGCGAGTTACTGGAGGAATGAAGGTCAAGGCTGACCACGACGAGTCCTCCCCCTACGCTGCCATGTTGGCTGCTCAGGACGTTGCTGCTCGATGCAAGGAGGTTGGCATTAACGCTCTTCACTTCAAGATCCGAGCCACCGGTGGAACTGGCACCAAGACTCCTGGACCCGGTGCCCAGTCTGCTCTCCGAGCTCTGGCCCGATCTGGCATCAAAATTGGACGAATTGAGGACGTTACTCCTGTCCCTTCGGACTCTACCCGACGAAAGGGTGGTCGACGTGGTCGACGACTCTGAGCATCGTGGCTGCTCAGGCTACTCCAGGGGGAGTTGTTATGTTTTGCAAAATCGCTGGTCCTTTACTAGGGCTTGCTACTGGCTTGCTTCAGTTACTGTAATGTTATATATCTTTTGCTGACGTAGAAGTGATGGATTCCATTGGAACATTTGGTTGTTTGGGTGTCGTTGAGTTGGGGCTTGTAATTGAAAGATTGGGCCGTTAGCTAGTTTGGATGGCTGATCATTGTAGGGTGCAGGCTGGGGGGAATAGTCAGCTGCTATTGTCAGCTGAATGTCGCTTGCTCAATTGTCCAACAGTGCTAATCTTGTTGACTGTCCTAATTGTGGTTGGAACTCGGCTGGTGTTTACGCGCGCATCGTCTGTATCCACAGTCTATTTAGCTGGTCCATACTAAGCGAATACAATCGCGCTGGCCATGGGGCGAACCCAGCACAATTGAAGTGACGGCGACGACGGAATGGATAGGAGTGGGAAAATTCAGGGCGCCTGCAATTGCAGCGGCAGCAAGCGCCACTAGTCTCCTATCTCTGGCGCATGGATAGATAGCACTATCCATTATCGCCACTGCCCCAATCGTTAGCCTGCCAATAGCCTGAATTGAGTAGCCTCAAAGATAGCAATTGATTTCATGTGTTTAGAATTGGGACGTGCCAATGGCCGACAACTAGTATACTACTCTCACCCAGCCAATGCTACCGGAAACTACAGAGTCTAGAGTCGACGAATTGTTGAAGTTTGGTATACACAACTGACCGGATCTTGCTCAGACCCTCTATGATCGATAGACGGCACTGGCGGCGACTACGGCGACAACGGCATTGGCGATGGCAGCGATGGAGACGCGAGCCGCGACAAACGACCGATGATACGGCATCGCCAAGGTAGGCGGGATAATGAAAGTGGCTCAAGCAACGAATGGAATCAGTAAGTGGTTCGATTCGTACCCCTGCACTAATTAACCCTGTGTCCCATAGTATCTCCAGGTAGAATTATGCAACGCGAATCATTAGGGGCGCGGGTATAACACGACAAAATCATTGCGGGACGCGGGTAGCTACACGAGATATGGGGGCATGCCCAAACGTCATACCAAGGGGTTGGAGCAGATCCACAACCGGCAAAATTTTGACGGTGCAACTTCTTGCGACATTGAGTAATTTTCGAAGACCGGCACTCGATCTAGTGCTTGAGCGTTCGGCTCTCCGTCCGGCATAGTTTCCGGACCGACGCCGAAGCGAGATTTGGGTTTTCAGGATCTGGAACTGGGCGTTACCGTACAACAGAACGGGCATTGACCGTCGTTACGAGATGATCACCAACCAGCCTTTCCAACTGTAACCACATCGCAATTAGGCATGAGCGGCAACCGGCGCCTGGGAGAGCCTTGAGGATAGAGGGACGGAGCGATTAGAAAGGAGCCTTATCAAAAGCACATGCCATAATTGTTATCTGTGAGCCCATGAATTGGCTTGGCTGTATATGTCTCGCATAGTGTACACTGAATACAATGCCTTAGTCAACATTCCCTACACTATCCGCTGGGACGAACCCACCCCGAACATACCCTCCACTCTGCTGCACAATTCCGAGGCCCCCCACTAAGTGTAATACGATCGTGCCAAGCGCGCGCGTTGACGAGTGCCCAGCCAGCGTAATCCTGGCTAGATGATAACCGGCACCAGCCCAGTCACGGCTTCATGATTACCGGCGCGCCATCGACGTGGTTGGTCGCTTCCGCTTCGGCGCGCTTAAGCCTACTCGTGGAAGCCAGCGTTGCACTTGGACTATCAAGGATCTCCGCCCCCCTTGAATCTACGTTTGCGACTCTGTAGTGCATTTCTCCGGAACACCCGTCTCGATCGTTTCCGGCCCAAGAACCGTTCTGCGGTCCCAGTTAGTACTAAGCTGGTCCCAGCTGGGGACCCCCTCGTGATGACATGCACCACCAATCTCTCGAACCGGCCAGTTTGGCGCTCGTTTTAGCCGGGCGCATCTTATCACCACCACAACCTGTCACCTTTATTTTAGACATTGACTGCATGAACCTGCGTTGAATCGGGAAGGGTCAGGATCCAAAGGGTTGGGATACTAGTGGTATAGGCGACACCAGTGGTAGTGTTGACGAGATGATTGGACGGGATCTGAGGCTGCACGGTATGAAACGTGAAACTAGGCCGTGGATTGCACAGAATTGGGCGCGGAATCTACTACTGGGGCTGCACCAGATTTCATCATCAAGACACGGGCCCCCATGCTTCAAGACGGCGTTTCTGGGGTCGAGGCGGCTGCCCTGATGCACTATACTTGGCGGGAGGCCCTGCCGCGCGCAGGTTACGAGCCAGCACGCTTGGTCTATCCAAACGGCAATGACCGCTGGATCTTCCGCAGCTCTACGCAGGATGGACCAAGCCATTTTGCCTGGCTATCGTGCGCGCGGGTGGTGCTGCATGTACTACAGTCTCGGTAGGGGCTTGAGTGGGTTGGGCCTAGCATTCTTGAGATCGGACCTTAGAATGGATCTCGTATGGCACGGAACGGTACCAGGGTAAAATGGGTATGAGGGGAGGGGAGGGGGGGGGGGGTCCTGCCCCAACTGCATCAGTCAGTTGGGCATTAGCGGCCCAACTTGGGCGGTTGACGTTTGATTAACGTCCGGACATGAGGGTCCGGCCAAGCGAACAAAGAGATGACTTGCAATGACGGTGAATTCATCTCAATGACCAACAGCGGCGTTCCCTACGGCTCTACGGCATCGCCTACCGACCCTCCCTCTCGGGTTCCGTCTCACCTGTCTAGCGCACGGTGGTGGGTCTCGGATGCACTTGATCGACAAGATTCTGGATGATCGCTCCCCTGCCCAATTCCGGGTCTCCGCAGGGAGAGGACACACCGGGATGGAAAAACAAACATCCTCTCCAACGAAGGATCGAGAGCGCGCGCCGTGGAAGGGAGAAAGATGCCTGTGGATTGCCTAATTGAGAATCGATTGCCCATGTACCAGCGTATTGCACCATCAAGGATTGGCGGTGGGCTCGACGAGAAAAAAATGTCTATAAATACAGGCTCACAGACCTTTGGCTATATTATCATCACTCGATCTTCAAGGTTTTGTATCCAAAAGCACCACCACCCTCTTTCTCTTTACCAATACTAATTTCATAATGGTCGCCGTTTCTCGATTCGCTCTCGCCGCCGTCCTCGCGGTCGCTGCCACTGCCTCCCCAATTGTTGACGTTCAGCAGCGTGACAACGCGTTTGAGGACATTTCTGGCCTCCTCGCCAACCTCGGACAGGGCCTTGGTGCCACCCTTAATGACCTGCTTCACCTGAACCCCAGCGCCACTGCCCAGGATATTTCCAACCTTCTTGGACAGGTCTCAGGCACCCTCAATGACTTGACCAACGGATTCTCCAAGGTCCAGTCCGGTTCCATCACTCAGAACGCTGCCACTAACCAGTACGTCGGTCTTAACGCCAACGGCATTGTCTCTGGTCTGCTCGGAGGAGTCGACAGCCTTCTGTCTGGTCTGCTGAACAGCCCTCTGGTTGGAGATGTCACCGGTGCCCTCCGAGGACTGGTCAATGACCTTAACAACCTCCTCACTGGCATTCCCCCTAATCTTTCCAACTCCCAGGAGATCAAGTCTTCCATCAATGCGACCACTGCTAAGATCAACCAGGTCATCAGCCAGCACCAGGGCAACTAAATTTCCACTTCCACTCAACCTATGTAACGATTACGAGCCATTTTGATGGGTTTTGATAATTAATTAATAATTGGTACACATCACAGCACAGCATAGTACAGTACAGCATTGCACAGCGCAGTAGGAGAAAAATCGCTAAATACCGTGCAAATATGTTCTTGGTCTTGAATTTCAAGAAGATTGACTCCCGGTATCGAGCACAATTGCGGTCGCTGCCTTCAATACTCAGGCGCTACCCCAGTTAAACGGCTAATGTTTGGGGTCGCGTTCACGGGGGTACAAGCCGTGTGGGGTTAGTCGCGTTGGTTTCCCGTCGATTGCAGTAGGTAACCGCCAAACCGGGAGAAAAAAAATGTGAGGGGGGCAGAGAGAATACCAGGATTGGATGGTGAATGTAGCGCAGAGTACCGTATAGAAGCAAAAGTAACACTAGCAGAGTCACACATTGGCACAATTAATGTGCCAGTATCACGCAACGGCCCCAATTTCCGCCTATCTCAACTAACCAGCCATGGCCATCTAGCACTGCCAGCCATCAATACTGTACCCCATAGTGCCCCCACGCCGGCGTTCGCCGGGACGGTAGGCGCCGGTTGGGCCTCCTGGGCCCGAGTTGCCCAACAAAACGTCCCGGGCTAGACGGGGAGACACGGCTGCCAGACGGAATATTCCGACGACCGGAAAAAAAAATCAAAGGACCCATCCGCAACTAAACTTGCTAGACCATATCCCATAGTGAGTTGAGGTTGAGACAATGTTGCGAACCACTCCTCGAGTTTCGGCCCGCGCGGTCTCGCGACTTGCCGGTGGAGCCCGATTCCTCCATGCCGGAGCTGACGTAAGTGTTGATGAGGACCCAAAGGGGTTATCATTATTAGTTATCCGAACTCCTCAACAGTGCTAACGTTTTTTAGAAAGTCACAATTACCCTCCCCGAGGACACTTACCACACCTACAACTTCGATGAGCCTAACCGGGATGTCGAAATCTCCAAGGATGAGCTTCTCCAGCTGTACAAGGACATGGTAATTGTCCGACGATTGGAGATGGCTTCTGATGCTCTTTACAAGGCCAAGAAGATTCGAGGATTCTGCCATTTGTCTACTGGTCAGGAGGCAATCGCCGTCGGTATTGAGCATGCCATTACCAGAAATGACAGTGTTATCACTGCCTACCGATGCCACGGTTTCGCTTACATGAGAGGTGCTTCTGTCAAGGCTGTGATTGGTGAATTGCTTGGAAAGCGTTCAGGAGTCTCTTACGGAAAGGGTGGATCCATGCACATGTTCGCCCCTAACTTCTACGGAGGAAACGGTATTGTGGGTGCTCAGGTTCCTGTAGGAACTGGTGTCGCATTTGCCCACAAATACCTTGGTGAGAAGAACGCCATGTTCAACCTCTACGGAGATGGTGCTTCCAACCAGGGCCAGATTTTCGAATCTTACAACATGGCTAAGCTGTGGGCGTTGCCTTGTGTTTTCGCCTGCGAGAATAACAAGTACGGAATGGGTACTTCGGCTGCTCGATCCTCTGCCCTCACTGAGTACTACAAGAGAGGACAGTACATCCCTGGTCTCAAGGTCAATGGTATGGACGTGCTTGCCGTCTACCAGGCGTCTAAGCTGGCTAAGGAGTACACTACTTCTGGTAAGGGACCTCTTGTTCTCGAGTTCGAGACTTACCGATACGGTGGCCACTCCATGTCTGACCCTGGTACCACCTACCGATCCCGAGAGGAGATTCAGCAGATGCGTTCGTCCAACGACCCTATCACCGGTCTCAAGAACCGATTGATCGAGCTCGACATTGCCGACGAGAAGGAGCTCAAGGCTGTGGACAAGGAGGCTCGTACCTACGTCGACAGCCAGGTTGCTGAGGCTGAGGCCTCTCCCCCTCCTGAAGCTAAGCCTCAGATTCTGTTTGAGGACGTCTATGTTCGGGGCACTGAGATTCCCGTGCTGCGAGGACGAATCCCAGAGGAGAACTGGACCTTTGCGTAACGTGACGACCTTATAAAATGCGTAATACATAGCAATTGATTGTCACCCACCATTGTTCAACTAGACTACCCGTAGTTCGTAGTTCCCCCTAGCCACACTTTGGACCTGTCTCCGATTTTTCACTTGGCTTATCGCTCGCGCCGCATCACGACTTCTAAAATTTCAGACATTTTCAGTTCAGAAGGCAATTCGTTTCGGAGAACGCTCTGAACTCGGAGCATATTTATTTGAGTGGTGACCTTGACTACTCGCCTTGTTATTAATAGACCAGCTGATTGTTCGAATCGAGAAACGCATATACATTGAGGCAAGCCCTGTCTAGGGAGATTCAAAATGGCGGACGAAGATATCTCACAGTACAAATAGTAAGTTGGACCAGGACGGAGGCTTGATTTGGTTATGATTTTGATTGGTGCTAACATAGTGAGCAAATGTCCAATAAGGTCCTCAGGGTGGACCGTCGGTTTGTGAATAAGGCGACCGATGACGCGACTGGAGACCCAGAGTCATTGTCTGGGCGCATATCAGTACGGGAGATGGGATCGAGAGCCACGAGGGAGCGAAGCTCACAGGCTGGGGATATCGAGGGCACCAATTTGCGTCAAGAGGAACAGGGATCGAGACCTAAGCCAAGTTCTAGGCGAATTGACCTTGAACAACGCACAATTCTTGAAGACTCTGTCGGAGAGGTAGTATATTTCCCTTCTACAGAGGGCACTAGGGAAGTGTTTGATCTCATCATGTCGTGGGTTCAAACTGTACTGGACGATCAACCTCATGATGTCGTGAGATCAGTTGCAGACGCGGTACTGGCAATTGTCAAGCAGGAAGGACCCTCAGACCTTGAAAAGAAGAAGGAGACTGAAGACATCGTGGGTGGGTTGTCCCATGAACAGTTCAACCAACTTGTCAACCTGTCAAAACAGATTACAGACTACGACTCTTCTACCGGTGCTCGAGAAGGAGGAATTGATGACGGTGTCGCGGTTACCTTTGACGATAATGATGATGATATTGATGATGACGATGACGAGAACGGCGCCGACATCGATGGCTCTGAAGACGATGCAAGTGAACGCTCCTTTGGAGCTTCTGATGACGACCGAGATATGGACGAAGGAATTGCACAGCAGGTTGTTGGTGCAACCAGCCAGACCAGGGAATCAGAGCCATCGTCTGACATTTCTGCTGCCGACATCGATGCTTTCTGGCTCCAGCGCCAACTGGGTACGCTCTACCAAGATCCAGCGACTTTACAAGAACGCACTCAGCAGGTGTTTGATGTCCTGGCTGCAGAGTCTTCGCAGGCCGAAGCAGAAAACGAGTTGATGGAACTGTTTGATTTCGAGCATTTTGAAATGACCAAGAAACTAATAATTAACCGCACCAAAATCGTCTGGCTCACGAAGCTCGGTAGAGCGTCTGACACTGAAAGGCCACAAATTCAGCAACAAATGAAGGACGCTGGCCAGGAGGGACTACTGGGATGGGCCAGCCGAGAAAGTGGCCACGAACAAATGCAGGTAGAAGAAGGCGGCAACGGAGCGCAGCCTGATGATGATTACAATACCCAGTTCCGCCGCAATCCAAAGATCGTCGATCTAGATGCAATGGTATTTGAGCAGGGATCTCATTTACTCTCGGGAAAAGACGTGACGCTCCCTCCTGGTTCGTTCAAGGAAGAGAGCAGAATCTACGAGCAGTACAATATTCCGCCTCCCAAAAAGGTAGCAGACAACGACGAACGAGTACCAATTTCAGATTTGCCTTCGTGGGCCGGCGTGGCCTTTGAAAAGACCACCTCTCTCAACCGGGTCCAGTCAAAAGTTTATCCAGTGGCATTCGGTACCGATAACAATGTGCTGTTGTGTGCGCCTACTGGAGCGGGAAAGACAAATGTTGCCATGCTGACAATTCTTCGTGCACTCTCGCGGTTTCGAAACTCCGAGAGTGGCTCGATTGATCTCGATGCATTCAAAATCGTGTACATTTCGCCGCTCAAGGCGCTGGTCCAAGAGCAAGTTCGAGAATTTGGCCGCAAATTGGCCCCGCTGGGCATTACTGTTGCTGAGCTGACGGGAGACCATAACCTGACCAAGCAGCAAATATCCGAGACGCAGATGCTTGTAACTACGCCTGAGAAGTGGGATGTGATTACTCGCAAGTCGTCTGACACCAGCTACACCAACCTCGTTCGTCTTATCATCATTGACGAAATTCATCTTCTTCATGACACCCGAGGGCCGGTAATCGAAAGCATTGTTGCAAGAACAATTCGGGGATCTGGGAATTCTGGGGGCTCTGTTAGGTTAGTGGGCCTCTCTGCTACTCTTCCGAATTACGTTGACGTAGCTACCTTCCTCCGAGTGGAAAAGGATCGAGGCCTCTTCTACTTCGATTCGTCATATCGTCCGGTCCCATTGGCGCAAAAGTTTTTGGGAATCACTGAGAAAAAGGCGTTTAAGCGATACCAGGCCATGAATGAGGCGTGCTACGAAAAGGTAATGGAATACGCTGGCAAGCAACAGGTGATTATTTTTGTGCATTCGCGTAAGGAAACAGCCAGAACTGCTCGATACCTCCGTGACCGGGCCATGGAGGAGAAGGTACTGGACCGGTTCCTCAGTCGAGATATTTCGTCTCGTGATTTACTAAGGGCCGAGAGTGAGGAGGTGCATAACGAAGATTTAAAGAATCTTTTGCCGACCGGGTTCGCAATTCACCATGCTGGGCTCAGCAGAGCCGACCGAGCGTCATCTGAAGACATGTTCTCAGCCGGAAAAGTCCAGGTGTTGGTGTCCACAGCGACGCTGGCTTGGGGTGTCAATCTCCCTGCACACACGGTAATTATTAAGGGGACCCAAGTTTACAACCCGGAGAAAGGGCGATGGGATGAGCTGAGCCCCCAGGATGTACTGCAAATGCTTGGACGAGCTGGCCGACCTCAATTCGACAAGATGGGCGAGGGTATCATCATCACGGCACATTCAGAGCTGAACTATTACATGTCACTTATTAATGCTCAACTGCCAATTGAGAGTCAGCTCATGTCGAAGCTGGCGGACACCTTGAACGCAGAAATCGTGTTAGGGACGGTGCGGACACTTGACGAAGCAGTGGACTGGCTCGGCTACACATATTTGTACGTTCGCATGCTCAAAGACCCTGGTTTGTACAAAGTAGGGGCGGAATATGGGTCTGACAAGGCATTGTACCAGAAGCGACTTGACCTGGTGTTTTCAGCGGTGAAGATTCTGGAAAAGGCAAACATGGTGAAGTATGATCCAGCGACTGAGCGGGTCCAGAGCAAGGAAATAGGCCGAATCGCCGCCCATTTCTACATTTCGCATTCCTCAATTGCGCTCTATGATAAGATGCTCAAGCCATATTTGACACCCATTGAGCTCTTCCGAATATTCTCATTATCGGAGGAATTCAAGTACATTCCAGTGCGACAGGAGGAGAGGCCCGAACTGGCAAAGCTCATTGAGAGGGCTCCAGTTGCTATCAAGGAGACTGCCAATGAGCCCACGGCCAAGATCAATATCCTTCTCCAGGCATACATTTCCCGTCTCAAGCTCGACGGATTCTCGCTCATGGCTGATATGATCTATGTAACGCAGTCGGGCGGGCGTCTGCTGCGGGCTATTCACGAGATTTGCCTGAGAAAAGGATGGGCATCGCTAGCAATGAGTACGCTAGAGCTCTGCAAAATGGTGGAGAATCGGATCTGGCTGTCTAGCTCGCCTCTGCGGCAGTTCCCTAACAGCCCGCGCGAGGTCATCAGGAAGATGGAGTCGTCACAGATGCCGTGGCAGCGATATTTTGATCTTGCGGATCCGGCCGAAGTTGGACAGGCTATTCGGTTAGAGAAGTTTGGAAAGCTGGTTTTTGATATGATTCATCAGTTCCCTCGACTCAAACTCCGGGCAGACTTTCAGCCAGTGACACCAAGTTTGCTGCGAATTGAGCTCACCATCACACCAGACTTTAACTGGAACCAGGCAATCCACGGAAAGATGGAATCGTTCCTGGTGGTGGCTGAGGATAGCGACGGTGAAGCCATTTTGTTCTCCGAGCAGTTTCAGTTGAGACAGGAGTTTGCACAAGATGAACACATTATGGAGTTTACCGTCCCAATTTCGCGACCCATGCCGCCCAACTACTTCATCTCGGTGGTGTCCGAGAGATGGCTCCAGTCTGAGGCTAGAATCGCTGTCCCCTTTCACAATCTCATCCTACCTGAAAAGTTCCCCTCTCACACTGTTCTACAAGACCTAGAGCCAGTGGAGGTGACCCGATTAAGGGATGGCCGGTTTTCAGCAATGTTTCCAGGCTGGGAGCATTTCAACCCCATCCAGAGCCAGACATTCCACGCGCTATTTGAGTCTGATGAGAGCCTGTTTATTGGAGCCTCGGTTGGTAGTGGAAAGTCGACTGTCTGTGGTGATTTGGCGCTTTTGCAGTTCTGGAAAGATTTTGAGGACCAGAGGCAGGAGCATGAAGAGGAGCAACAGGAGGAACAGGAGGGCCCGAGTAAGCTGCGGCCATTTGTGGGTCCAAAAGCATTGTACTTGGCTCCGCACCAGGCACAGGTAGACCAGAGGTTCAGTAGCTGGTTAAGGCGACTGGAGACTAGTGGACTGGAAGTTGAAATTGGCAAACTTAAGGGCGACATGACTCAGGATTTGACTATTCTGGAGCAATCAGATATTGTTTTTGCCACCCCGACGCAATGGGACGTGCTGTCGAGAAGATGGCAACGTCGTAAGCACGTAAAACGGGTCACAAACATTGTCGCTGATGACATTCATACAATGGGAGGACTCAATGGCTATGTGTACGAGTCTGTGATCTCCAGAATGAGGTACATGGCTGCTCAAACCGAGTACCCGTTGCGAATCGTAGCTTTAAGTGTGCCATTGTCGAACGGACGAGATGTGGGGTCTTGGATTGGAGCGCGGTCGCAGGGGGTATTCAATTTCTCCCCTGCAGAGCGTATTCCCCCTGTTGAAATCCACCTGCAATCTTTCAGCATCAACCATTACCCGTCGCTGATGATTGCCCTAGCCCGCCCGACCTATAATGCGATCCGGGCGCTGGCTGGAGCATCATCTGGCAAGTTGCCAACCCTGATATTTGTGCCCGATAGGAAGCAGTGCATCGACACGAGTCTTGAGTTGATTAGACTGGCGACTGGTGACGGGGATGAGTATCAGTTTAAAATGGCCCAACAACTCCCCCATGTGGATGATATAGAGGACAGGGTCTTGCGTGAAAGTGCCCAACGAGGGGTTGGCTTCCTATATCCCTCTATGAACCCGTCCGATCAGAAGATCGTCGAGGCCCTCTTCCGTGCAAACTACATTCAGGTGCTACTTGCTACCAGAGACCAGTGCTGGTCGGTACCTGAATCACAGCTAGTGGTCGTCATGGGGACCCAATTCTATGATGGCGCTGAGCACCGGTACATTGACTACCCAATTATTGATGTGCTGCAAATGCTAGGCAAGGCGACTCGGTCAATTGATGCTACTTGTAGGGCGCTGGTACTCACAAACAGTGCAAAGCGTGACTACTACAAGCGGTTCATTACAGAGTCTCTACCCATCGAGTCACATTTGCAGTTGTCACTGCAGGATGTTTTCATCCCGGAAATCAGCCAGAATGTAGTCGAGTCGCGCCAGGACGCAATTGACTGGCTCACATTTACCTACTTCTACCACCGCCTACGCCACAACCCGAGCTACTATGGGTTGGCGGATGTGGGCGACATGGGGGTGAACGAGTTTTTGTCTGACGCGATTGAAAAGGCGCTAGGTGAGCTTGCAGGGGCAGACGAGGAGTCAGCAGCGCTCATTGAACTCGAAGACGAGAGCGCCGAGGGAGGCGATCAGCCGACAATCACCGCACTCAATGGCGCAATCATCGCTGCGTACTACAACATTTCGTTTGTCACTATGCAAACATTTGCGCTATCACTGGGACCTTCAACCAAGCTCAAGGGTATTCTAGAAATTGTCTCCAGCGCTGCTGAGTTTGAGTATGCTGTACCCATTCGACGACATGAAGACAAGGTATTGAGCCGGATTCACGACCGGGTGCCAATGAAGTTGGACGACTCAGAAGTCAACACTGCCCGTTTCAAGGCATTTGTGCTGTTACAGGCTCACTTCTCACGAATCTCACTGCCCCCTGACCTCCAGGCCGATCAGCAGGTTGTGCTCCAACACGTCGTGCAATTGCTGAGTGCTTGTGTAGACGTTCTCTCTGGCGATGGCCGTCTCAATGCGATGACGGCCATGGAGGTCTGTCAAATGACAGTCCAGGCGCTGTGGGGACAGGAGTCGCCGCTTCAGCAGATCCCGTACTTCGATTCTAAGATGATTGACCGGTGCAGAGCCGAGGGAATCGAGTCGGTGGCCGACTTTATTAATATTGAAGATGATTCAGTCAGGGAGCGCATTTTGGAAATGCCCGAGACAGACGCAAGAATGTCCGAGATAGCGGATTTTGTCAACTCATTCCCTAGCATCGAGATGACCCATGAGCTTGAATCAGATGAGGCCCTGGCTGGCGAGCCTACTGTCGTCCATGTGACTCTTGAGCGAGACGAAGATGAGGTCGATACTACTGTAAAGTCACAATTCTACTCATTCCCCAAGGTCGAGAATTGGTGGCTGGTGGTTGGAGATGTCACCACGAAGCAGCTGTATGGGATCAAGCGGATCCCCATCAACAAGCCGTTGCAAACTGTCAAATTGGAGTTTGTAGTCCCCACCGCGGGCCAACACCAGATAGCATTATGGTGCGTGTGTGATTCATACTTGGATGCGGACCGAGAGATTGAGTTTACTCTGAATGTGGTTGCCAATGAGGCCATGGACGAGGATTAAGCCAATGATTGTACTTGGAATAATCAAAATATATTATTAGTATGCATTTTTGTGTTTGTCTCACTATCCTAGAGTTACCGCGATGCTGAAAGCCATTCGTCGTAGTAGATGCAATTGGGTGGGTTGACAGGCCCTTTTGGGTCACAGACGTCGACAACTGGGCAATTACCGCAGGCAGTCTCAGCTAATGGCGGGACTGCTGAGACCTTATGATCTGGCCCTCCGCCTTCATTGAGAACTGATGACCATGTCGCTCGGTATGACGAGCCCAGCCGGACTCGTTCGAGCCTATCGTCGTAGACAAGAACTTCACACAAATGCCGAACGTCATGAATGGCGATTGCATCCTCCTGTCTTAGAATATTAGTGCTCATGACAAACGAATGAATGTCCTCCACTGAAGGGTATCGAGTCTGGCCCACGGCGTAGGACTGTTGGGGAACAGAAGCGCTAGCAGATTCAAATACGGCAGGGAACGTCTTGGAAACCACAAATCGCCACACAACATGCAAAAGAGAGTCAATGAATTCAGAATCCATCTCGCTGTCAGTGAACCAAGGTCCCCCGGTGACATCGGCAGATGGCTCCAAATGGTAGAGCATGTAAATCTTCCGAGTAGGATTCTTGACCGACTTGACTGACTTGATTTGCCGAGAGCCCTCCAGTGATTTGAGACATCTTAATACCACTGTCTGGTGCAATTGAGTCTTCGCTCGGATCGACTTTGTCCATACTCCTTCTCTGCCGGCAGCCTGGATACAAGAATACACCAGGTGCTCATCCTGGTTCATGCCCTTCAGAATCTCGGCTTCTCGTGCCTCAATGGGCTGGAACACTACATCTGTGCCCTGGTGACCCAACGATAGCAGACGATGGTTGAGCAATTCCTGAACAATTGTCACTGTATTTTTGACTGTACTGGGAACAAATTTGGTGATTTGCTGCTGTGAATAGTACGAATCCCCGTCAGTTCGGTTCGCTAGATCTCGCAGAAGAGCATGATGCAGGTTTGCAGCATCTGAACTGAGATCCGAGAAGCTCATCCTTCGTGATCTCTCTTACTAGACCCAGAGCTTGGATGTACTCAATTCTCAATCGTCAATCTCAACTTTTTCACTTTAGATTTTGGACGTATTTTTTGATCAATTTGACCAGCCAGCCGCACGATTATCAAGGATACGATTGAGCCCTACTCACTACGGCTGGGCTAAGAGATGATACAGCTACTTGGCTAAGAGAGGAATGCTCACGGATGCGCGACTTCCTCGATGATCCTGCTGGTTGATAATTAATCATCTACTTCTATGCTCTATCATTATTTAGCCTAAACAGCTTCCTCTTCGGATAACAGCTTCTCTGTATCGAGGGCCGCCATACATCCGGATCCAGCTGAGGTGATGGCTTGTCGGTATCGCTTGTCCTGAACATCACCCGCAGCGAACACTCCTCGGACAGAAGTCTGGGTTGTACCGGGAACGGTGATGACGTATCCCTCGTCGTCAGTCTTGAGCTGACCCTGCACAATGGAGGTGGCGGGGATATGGCCAATGGCGTAGAAGAGACCATTGGCTTCGAGGTCTCGCTCTTCATTAGTCTTGACGTTAACAATGCGAAGGTGGGTCAGGAGTCGTCCATCACCCTTGGCCTCCCTGGCCTGGGTCTCGAACAAAACTTCGACCTTGGGGTGGGAAAGCAATCGCTTGGCCATAATGTTTGAGGCTCGCAGCTTGTCCTTTCGAACCAGCACGTAGACCTTTGAACCGTACTTGGTCAAGAACAGGGCCTCCTCGGCGGCCGAGTCACCACCTCCAATGACGACCAGAGGCTTGTTTCGGAAAATAGGCACAGCGCCATCGCAGACGGCACAGGCAGAGATACCCTGCTGCCAGTACTTGTCCTCACCAGGGAGGCTGAGACGTTTGGCGGACGCGCCAGTAGCGAGAATGACGGCGTCGGCGGTATGGGGTTCACCACCCTCGGTGAATTCAGTCCAGAATTTGAATGGTCGTTCTGACAGATCCAGAGTAGAAACGGTCTCGGTGACAATGTCAGTTCCAAAGCGCTGAGATTGCTTTCGCATATTGTCCATGAGGTCTGACCCACTGATGCCTTCGGGGAAGCCCGGGAAGTTCTCGATATCAGTGGTAGTGGTCAATTGGCCTCCAGCAGCGATTCCATTAGCCAGTAGTCCTTCATATAAGGTAGGCTTAATCTCAGCTCGAGCCAAGTAAACCGCAGCGGTATGGGCAGCGGGGCCCGACCCAATAATGGCGACGCGATGATGAACCATTCTCTTTGGAGACGAGGGATCTAAGGTCAGGGGAGCAGCCAACAAAAGACGGGGAAGTCTTGAGAGTTTGAAACTAGGAAATAGTCGATGAAACACCGTGGTAGAGCTTGAAACTGGTGGTGATGGGCTCTAAACTTAATGCCAATCACGCCCTTGGGTTTATATAATAGAAAATTGGGTCGACCCAGTCCTTCACAGTCTAGAAGGCTGAATAATTGCCGGCACAAATTTCCGCAGGAGGGTAACTGACGGCACGATTCCATCAGCAGAGTCTAGACCCACGCCTCGGAAGCAAGGCTATCAAGCGCGTTGGATCCAGCCAGATAAGCAGGGGCGAGCGGAATGGTTCTGGAGCACAGCCATGGAAGGCCTGGAATCGATATTGTTGTCTATGCGCCGGGCGAGTGGCTAGTTCGACGAGACTATGAGTTATAGTGGCCAGATACCTTCTCAAGAGGCTCTTTGGAGTGGCTCGTTGGGCGCCAGTCTACCGTTGGCTTCATTTCAAATCAGCCTCGCAACATCATCGGTGAGCAGCTCGGATCTGGCCGACAATTGTATTTCGAGGCAACACCTGAGACATGGCCCATCGAAGGGCCCGAGGATGAAACGAGTGGTGGGGATTATTGCTCAGGGGCACAACAGAGACCGTGGCGTGGCCGCTTAAACCACGGTCATTATTCAACTAGAGTGATAGGTATTGCTTCTAGATGCCAATCTAATGTGATCGGCGATTCTTATTGCTTGGTCTACAACTAACTTACTCTCGCTTACTGAAAACTAGCCAGCTTACATTTAGCGAGGCCAGCGGAGTAAGTGCTGGGGATCGCTTAAGGCGACAGTCAGCCGCGAGACGATGACCTCATCCCCAGTGGCACCAGCGACTGTGCAGCATTGTTCGTGACAAATGCAGACATACCAGTCCGGGGAACATTCTACAAGAATATTACAAAACACGAGGGCATGTGGACAATGTCGCACAACATGGCCACGACCAGTCTATTGCTCAGCGGTGGTACGCCCAGGCAATTTGTCATCTCGAAGACCGGCAAGCAGAGGCCAAATAATCCCAGGGGGTCGTGCGGCTTGTTGATGCAAGGCCGTTTAGTAGGCGTGTCTCACCGCCCCACCGATGAGGTAGCGTTGGCAGATGAGGACAAGGGAATGGGGGCATACAATAGGGGCACACAATGGCTGATGTAAGTGACAGTGGGCGAAGGCAGGAAAAAGATAAATGTATTATGGATTAGCTGATATGGTACTGTACGTAGTGTCTAGTGAAGGGCAGGAGCATCTGCTGCCTTCTTGGCAGCAGCCTTGAACGTATCCTTGGACTCAACGGTGGTTAAGAACTTGAATAGGTTGGGATGATTTTCCTCAGTAAGAAGTCCAAACTTCCTTGCCCCAGCGAGGGGATAAGAGTACATGAAATCGGCTCCGGACAAATGGTCGCCAACAAAGAACCCCGTGCCATTAGCAGCCAGCTGCTTCTCCAGGTATTCGAGGCCAAGCTCCACCTCTGGAGTCGGGAACCCCGCATCAATCTTGTTGGCAATCTCCTTAGCAACCGGCCGCACCATAAACGATACACCCTTGGCCTCTCTAACCTTATTGGAGATCCTCAGGATCAAAAGTGGCGGCTGCAAGGACCCTTCGCAATGGGCCATGTAGGTGGCGACTTGACGCTGCAACTTCTCGTCCTCGAATCCAAATTGCTTGCCATGCTTAGCGATAAGGTAATTGATAATAACCTCCGACTCGACAAGCTGCTCGCCATCAATTTCCAGAATTGGTGACTTGCCTAGGGGGTGTACCTTCTTGAGTTCTGGGCCGGCGCGGAAGTCCTCATTACGGGAGTAGACCTTGAGTTCGTATTCGACCCCCAATTCCTCAAGCAGCCAAGCCACTCGCTGGGACCGAGACTCCTCTAAGTAGTGTAAAATAATCGCCATCGTATCCAGAAAGTGCTCCGTAGGTTCTGAGTTTGCTTTGGCTTCTGACGCGGTTTTTAAATTGCTTCCAGCTACCCCAGGATTGCCATCCCACCGAGCGGCCGGCTGCGGGCCCGCTGCGGGCCCCACGGTTTTTAATCCGATAGGCCCGCTGCCCCGCGTTAATTTGTAGATCTTTGCCGTAGTCGACTAGAAGCGGGTGAGGTCCAGCGCCGAGACATTACCTCGGCGAGTTAGAGATTGCAAGGAACGAGTGTAGGAACAGATTAAATCAGTCAGTAGTGATGGTGTCAACGTGCTGTGTGGGCCTATATGTTCATAGATTAGACTTCTTTGCTGCCAGGATCTTGGCGTTAGTTGCTTTGAGAAGGCCATTGACAAGTTCAAGCTGAGGGACTGCCACTCCAACCCTGTTTGCTGCCTCGATAAGGTTGCCGCAAAGGGCCTCATGCTCGATGGGCTTGCCTTTGCGAACGTCCTGTAGGGTACTGGGTACAAACCCATTCACAGTCCTGGTTTTGGTGAAGTCAATGAGCCGTTGAGACACTTCCTTGGGCTCATAGTCTTCGGCGCCGACTACGACGACCCCAATTGACCATACTTCATGAATAACGGACTCAAGCAGCGGCTCAAACCCTACCTCAAACAGCTGTTGGAGATCCAGGCCCGTGATAGCGGCCAGGCAGTTGAAGGGTGCGTTCCACAGAATTTTGACCCACCGGCTCTTGACAATGTTGTCGCTCAATTCAAAGTTCGCTTCCGCCTCCTCAGATAGTTCAATCAACTCTTCAAGGGACGCCTGGGCCCGGTCACGGTTACTGGCGGCGTGGACTAGCCCCGCTTCGAACCAGATCCCCCTGGAAAAGTGCAGGACCGTATTCTCGCCTGACAGCTCCACCTGGACCCTCACCACTGCCGACGCAACAGGCAGATCGGGGTACTGCTCAATGTATGGCAGTTCAATATCAATACCATTCTGGGCCAGCAAGATGAGACTGCCACTATGCGCATACTGATCTATCTTGTCAATGGCTTTCCCAGTGGCCTTGGCTGCAATCACAATATAATCAAACGGGTCTCCAGTATAGGACTCTCCAAACTTATAAACTTCCTTGAACTTGATAACCTCGGTCTCGTCTTCCTCAGAACTTGGGTATTCAAACCGGGCTCCTTGTGACTTGATGGCTTCATAGTTAGATCTAGCCACTACTGCGACCCGGTGGCCGCGGTCCTGAAGCAATCTGGCATATATCAGGCCCACGCCACCAGCACCCACAACTACAACAGATGGCATGACGATTTGTGTGTGTCGCAGCAGGACTCGACTGCGGATTCTGCTTCTTATTTACCACCGTTCCACACCGGTCTCGAGATAGCGAGTTCTAAAAAATGTCGTAATCTGGCCCGTGCTTTAGGACTTTCGGGCCGGCGCGCGCTGAGCATGCGCATTGCGTGCTAAGCGAGAAACTCGGACCGCGCGGAGGGCGACCCAGGGCCACTCGTATAGCACTTGAGACGCAGAAGGGCGCGGAAAGGCGTGAGGTGGAGTAGAAAGGGGCGCGGATGACCCACCAGAGGGCATCCCAGTGGGCACCGGTCGAATCAATGGCGCCAGGGCTGTATGCCGAACACGATAGGATCGGTCAGATCGGCCAGCCGACGGTCGCTTAGCGCCCGACAAATCGTTTCGACTCGGCATCCTCACTCAGCACGGGGTTCAGCAGTACACACAGCAGAAAATACTCTAGCCCCTTTCGGCGGCCAGATAAAAACTTGGGGTCGAATCGAGAAACTACACTTTTTGGTGGCAATGGAGGAATTTCATTGCGACGGGAAGGGTATTGCTGCACCAGATGATCTCGAAATCTTACAAACTCACTGTATCGCCGGTTGGTCTTAATGTTAATTGACTTGCCCACGTCAACTATAACAATCCATGCGACATATGCTCCAGCTCGAGTGCTGCCCTGGACAATTTGGTAGTCGTCTATATAGACATTACGAGCCCAAGTCTTGGCCTCGCTAGTGTGATCTTCTAGACTGATCGGCTCCGGCGCGACTTGCTGCAGCTCCTCCAGTGACATCGGCCTTCAACCTGAAATCTTTAGAGTCTATCGCCAGGCTGCGCAACACACAATACTTGCCCCCAAACCCGCAGCTAGCTCCAGGGTCTCTCCACAAGGCAAAGTCGTCTCGCTACTTTGAGCTCTGAGTTCAGAGCCTCTCCCATCAAAAAAAATAAGTGGTCACGTGGGGCAGCAAACCGGCCATATTTCTCGCACTCGGGCACAAGAAGTGGCCTCTCGTTCGCCAGCATGAGCTTCCTCGATACCAAAGTACCGCCATTGAAGCAGGCGATTCACCGGTGGAGATCAATAAGGACCGTCCCGTTCCGCAAGAAGTTCTTTGTCGGGTACGATCTTGAAGGTAATACGTTCTGGGAAGTAGTCAATCGCAATGCGCCAAACCGATTCAAGCGAGTAGTCGAATACCGAGATCCCAGCCGAAATTTGGTTGACCAGCATGTCCCTCCGCAGTGGATACAGTGGCTCAAATTTGTCCGTCCTCACACCCCCACTTTGGAAGAACTTGCAGCCGACTTACAACGACAGGACCGCCTCAAGACCTTAGTCCGGGCCGCCGATGAACGGTGGAAATCTGTACCGCTCAAGTTCAGAGAGGGACAATCACCCTCATCGAGCCCAGTAGACACGGCCGGTGCTGGTAAGTCCGCCAAGCTGCACAATTCTGACGACAGAAAGGCTTTCCAGCCGGAAGGCTGGTCTCCGACTGCGAAGCGGTAGAGACTGATCTAGGCGGGAATTGCGACCACCAATTATCTTGTACATAATATTACACATTGCATGCTCCCAAAATAGGGTTAAAATTTCGTTACTAGTCATTAATCATAGCGGGAGACATTCGTTACTAGTCATTAATCATTAGCGGCAGACGGAGTGTTAGTTTCCAGAGACAGTTTTTCATGGACAACGCCGACCAGCCGGTCCCCGAACAGCTCCAACAGATCATTGACCTTGATCCGGTCGGCAATCGAGCCGTCGAGCAAGCGCATTGTTTGGAGCAACTCATTCTTCAGTCTCTCTACCTTGGCCTGGTTGAACTTGACTGGACGTGCTCGGTATTGCTCTCGAAATTGGCCCAAGTGGCTGCTGATATGATCAATCAATTCGGCCGGCGCGAAGACGCTCGCGGTACCAGCAGCAGCAGCAGCAGCAGTGGCTATCTTTGAGGGGGAATTCGTATTAGAGGGAGCCTCTGCGACTGTGACAGTGGAATTGGCCCGTTCGCGCGTTACCACCATCGATTTCCGACTGAGACTGGAGCCAGTGCGAGACCTGAAATCAGAAACCGATTTCGATGGAGTGACGGTGCGCCTTCGCTGCATTGTCGACGGTACCACTGGCTTTCGCGGTAAAGGTGCGGGCCCTGTACTCACTGGAGACGGCGCCCGACGTAGGATGGACGGCGACGGGGACAATTGTGAAAGCGCCGGGGGCGATGATGGCATGGCCGAGGGAGACTGAAACTTCGCTAGCTCGGCCTTGGTTAGCACTTTTCTTGTCGGAGATATTCTTAGCGCCCGAGCAGCGGAACTGCCATGATCGCCCAACTGGGCCTGCGACAAACTCTCGAACTTCCACAGGAGAATCGTTCCATCGTTCCCTGCAGTTGCAAGGACTGCTCCATTCTGGGCCCATGCAAGCCCCGCAATTCCTTCAACATGCCCCCAATCAGATAGAAGAAACGTGCCCATAGTGTGGTCATAAATTCTGAGGCTCTTGTCTGCTGCAAAACCGGCCAAATATGACCTCGAATTGACAGTGGTGAGCGCTATGTTCGTAAGGTTAGTCGAGTCGAAAGAAGCATCAACTGTACGGTAACATGCGAGCACCTCGCCACCACTCCCATACGTCCAGATGTTCTTGTCTGCAGACACAATGATGTTTTCGAGCCCACTCTCTGTCCGTGACGGTTCGAGGATCATACCCATCGGGGCAGTCTTGAGCATGATTGACTTCTCCAGGAGAAAAACTGTCTTTGAACTGTCATCGTTAGTGACAGCTCGATGAATATGAATAGTCCGATCTGCCGAACACGAAATGATTGTCTTCATATCCCTGCTTATTCTTGCCGACGTTACGTTGGCCTTGTGGGAGTCCAAAGTCTGGAAAAGCGACCAATTTGATTTATCGCCCTCGGTCCGTGCAAAAATCTGCACCATGCGATCGCGACTACAGCTCACCAGAAGCTCCTGAAATACGGCACCGGAGCCAGTCATGTGCTCTATTCCAGTCACTGCAGACCCGTGAGCTTGAAATTCTACCTTGACTTGGCCGGAAGACATATCGAGCACAGACACCACCCCCAAACTGTTGCCCGTAAACAGCTTCTCTCCAGACACACTCAAAGTGGCAGCAGTCAATTCAACTTCTCCGCCATCAAAACTGGGGAAGCGCTTAATAAATGTAGGCCGGCCAGTTATCGAATCCAGCAAAGAAACAGTACCTTCAGCCGACCATGCTAGAAACCGGGGCCCGTCTGAAATTTCGACGGCTTTGATTCCTCGGAGCTCTGTGACAAAAGAGTTGACAATTTCATCCATCTCCTTTACTGGGGTTTGTGACAGCTCCAAAATCTTGATATTCCTACCTCCATCTAGTAGGAGTGCCTTGTTCTCTCGCCAGGATCGGATTGCTCTCGCCAAGGTTGAACTTACATTCAATCCACTAGATTGGGATGGGAGCCGTGATTTTAACGGTCCCGAGCTGAATACTGTCTCCAATCCAATTTGGTCCACATTTCCATCAGCTCCAGCCACCAGGACAATTCTCTCCTTAACATCGACGTCGAGAGATGATACGTTGAATCCAGCTACCATTCTCGGTGAAAATATTGGCAGTTTGCCCTCGTCGCTGTCTTGTATAGTCGCAATTTCGCCCCGGTCAGTGGATATTATTCCAATATTTTCGCCGAGGGGGGCAATTGCTGAGAAGGTGCTTTGAGAAAATTCTTGGAGGACAAAGTTCCGTCCTGGCAAAACCGCCACGCTTCTCGGCTCCACAGAGGGCGCCTTACCCCCAGTTGAAGTCGGGGTTGTCGGCTTTGCCTCGACTGTCCAGGCACGAACATGGCGAACGCCGACAGTGACGAGCTTTGTTGGACCAATCCATTGCATGTCAGAGACAATTGAGATGCATCGATTGCTTGATGCTAGCTGGGCGATTCCGTCTTTCATGGATAGGTACCAAACGTGCAAGAACCCATCGTTAGCATTGCCGAGGCTGGCCAAGTATTTACCGCACGGGGAGAATGCAAGGATCTTGACTCCGAATCGATGCTCGTTCAAGATAGCCAGTGGCAGGGGACTCGCGTCTGGAGCTGTGGAATAGACGAACACTTTGGGCTGGTGACCAGTTTCACCAACTGCTAATAGCGTGCCATCCGGGGACAACGCAGTACAACTAGCAGTCTTCATTTTATCTTTCGCACTAGGGGTCGATCCGGTCCCAGACGACGCCGAGTCTTGGGGCCCGGCTCCTGGCCCAAATGGCATTGGCTGACCCATTGGCAGGAGGTATCCGTTTCGGTCTCTGGGCGGTGCTTGACTAGCCATTGGCGATTGGTTATTGTTAATATCTGGGAACCATGACGGCGTGCCTACTGAAGCCTGGATCAATTGAACTTTCTTTCCAGGGGTGCAGTAGAATCGCTGGCTTAGAACGGAATGAGATTCCGGACATAGAATTGACACGACCGCACCGGCCCCGGAGGTGTACGCTAGGCTGTTACCGACCAACGAGAAGCTGGCGTGCGAAGTCGCGGTAGTCCCAATCACCTTGAACACCGACAGCGCTTTTTGATCTGCTGCCGACGCTTTTTTGGGAGATCCATTAACTGAGCTCAGGCCGCTGGGTTTTACAGGGGTACTTGGAGACCGATGATGGAAGGAGATTCGGGGTTTAGGATCTGGGGTCCCTACCCTACCATCCAGGGCATCGGGGCCCATATCACCAAAATATTATCTGCAGTTCACACTCTGGGGCAGCAGGGCCTGGTTTGAGCTTATTCCGTTCGTAAATTTTTTTTTGATTCGGTCTCTAATCTAATCGATGGTGAAGGGACTACGAGACCGGGTCGCGATCTGTTTACAAGGTCCCTAAACGGGACAGGCGTGCGGCGCTTCGTATCTACATTCCTGCGGTGTCGGGACCGAAGCGATGGCCGCAGGTGTCAAATTAAGCAGGCCCCTGGGAGTGAAGGGTGCGGCCACGGTGAGAGGTTAGGAAGAACAGACGTAGACAGGTATTGATATCAAGAGACGCCACCAAATAGGAGAACCTTGTCAACGCCCAGCTCAACGCCTAGGTCAACGCCTAGACCCAATCTCCGCACGGCATGGCAGCAAAAGCAAAAGCAAGAGCAGATCAGATCCTCACTAACCTCCGCAAATCTGAGACGTCTGGACAAACCGTGGGCGGCCGAGTTCTGGATCGGCGGAGTATAGAAGCTGCTATCTGTAGATGACACTGCCACGACCATAGACTTCCCTACTGTACTACCGCTACAGGTCCCTGGCAGCTCCCAAGTTCGGTAATCGCTAGGGTCGGACATCAACCCCATTCGATTCCCCCACTTTGTTCTCCTGCCTAACCGCCCTACCCCGCTAATCATCGCTTGTTGCTAAGGAGACTATGCGCCGGTTGTACATGATAAATTTAGCACAGCCTTGATCCCGAATATCGAGGGCGATATGCAGCATTGAGATGCGCCGACGGCTGCTCTGGAACGAGCCGATGAATGGAGACAGACCACGGAAGCGACAAGTAGACGAGACATGGATGCTACAGTCGGATGCTGGTAGCTTTTCAGCGCTACCGGTCCGAATTCCAGCCTGGGCTTGTCATTTAGCGTGATTTTTTTCCCGATGGTGCCCCCGCCGCCTAACTTTGTTACCCCTGAGATTCACATGGGTGCCGCGTACCCTCATTCACTCCCTGCCGTTTGTAGGGCAAGAATGCAAGGGAAAAACACAATTTTATATGGGTGGGAACTGCCGCCGCAGCCCCTCAGCAGAGGAGCGGAGAGAGAGAGCTGAAACGCAAATAAGACCCCGGGCCCACCGCGGACGCGAAAAAAAAAGATTGAAAAACAAGCACAGGCCCAAGCTTAGACTGAGACTTCAGTATTGGTAAGTGGTAATGTTGACATGGAGGGAGTTGGGGTAGGGTGGGGGAGGGAAGGCAGTAGCGGGGTGAAATATGTAGGGTTTGGTCTTGACGGGTCAAAACTCGTGGTTGAAAAGGGTCATCTGGCTGGGTGAAGAGAATCGACCGAACCTGCGCAGATGGATAGACGGCAGACGGAGGGCAGATGGATAGAAATATGCTCAAGGCTGCTCGGGTGGAATCCAAGTGCTCGTTGACCAATGTATGCGTTCGCCGGTACTGTTACTAACTCCAGACTTTTTTCTTCACACTCGCTAAAAGGACAATAATGCTTAACCTTCTTGTTTCACTCTCGGTGCTCTCGGCCGTTGCCCTTGCCGACGGGTCTTCAGCACAGGCGACTGGGTCCGGCTCCGGCGATAGTCAGAACACTGGCTCGGCCAAGCTCCCTTCGGGCGTCCTCGTGGTAGGAACTGCTACTGGCTCCAACGCTGCCGATATCTCTGGCCTTCTCAAGTCCACGGGACTTTTCGCGTCTGCCTCTGGCCTGCTGGCCAGCTACTCGTCAAACGAAGACGCAGACGCTTCCAGCTTTGTCGCTGCTGGTCAGTCTGCCGCTTCTTCTCTCGACTCCAAGTCCGGTACCACTCAGTCCGGAGGGTCCGGAAATGGTTCCAGCGATTCTTCGGGCCAGGGATCCATGCTTATGGCCTCGGGTGCTTCGTCGTCAAAGTCCAAGAGCGATGGTCCTGGACGACCTCAGTTCCACCCGGCTCTCGTCGGTTCTGTCGCCGTCGTCGGTGGCATGGGACTGCTGCTTCTTTAACCACCTCATAACATGGACCGGCAGTTTTGGCTGCGGTCGTTGACTGTTTATCATGTTGCTTTGTAGCTGGCTGCAAATTAATACCATTCATTCCTTCCTTTTCTAGTTACTAGGATGCTAGGATCCCGGCCAGCGTCCTCCGAATGGCGAGCGGGGCCAATGAGTAAAGGTAGGCCACAGATTGAGTATGGATCTTCTACTAGTGGATTGCCAATACCGTTACTATCGTTTAACTCCACCTTCGTAAATGGGTCATTGACCAGGTGCTCCGTATTTTATGCATCGCATCGGCAACTCTGCACCTTATCCTAAGCGAACCTACCGGCCAGCTGCTGCATGACCCGGACTGCGATGAATAAGACAGTATTTGAACAACATGCCTCGCAGATGACAGCAGATAAGCAGTGCACAAGCATTAAACCACAGCTAACGGAAGACACAGATTGGGCAATGCAGCAGTCCCCCACGAGACGGGGATATTCCCGAACCTCGTTAGAATGAGCATTGATGGACATAGGTAATGACGATCCTGATAGCTCCACTTGATTCATGTTAATTTGGACCGGGGCCGGAAAACTCCGTCCTTACCTATACACGGGACGGATCACAGTGTCGCTAATGATGCCGTGTACCATCTCGAGCCTTCATTAGTGGCCCACCGTTTCAGCTATGTACACTGGACTAGAAACGATCCCGACAAGTTGTGTCTCCACCAATATACGAGCTGTATTCAGACTGACTCTAGCCGTGGCCCTACCAGTGACCCTACCAGTGACTCCAGTGGTGACTGCGGTCCTTACACAGCTCGGTGGACTGGAATTTGACTTCGTTGACTTAGAGTAACTTCGCGGTCAAGTGGTCCTATCACGCATGGATACCCCACAGTGTTTCACTTGCTGCAAATCACTTACCAAGGACGATCTATTGAGACAAAACCGTCACTGAGACAGGAAGCCTGTTAGGGCGATTCGCCCAGTGCCATCAGAGCGTCAGCGACCGAAGTGGAAATGACGGACCACTGCAATCTGTCTGATGCCTGCCATCAGTGGTAACGGGAACCGCCAACGGAGATTTACCAGTTGTTTGGGGGCTTCCCTAGATCTCTTCATTCCATGCACCGACTGGGTTTGGCAGGTGCATTGCAGCAGTTGAGACATAAATGCAGGAGCTGTCTCGCTTGGGAGACAAATTGACGGAGCCTTTTTGTTCGTAGGTACGACATAGACAATATTCGGAGGGCATAGGGGCTTGAATTGGTCAAACGACTGCGCGAATCACCGAATTTCCGGCATCCGTGCATTCGACGGGACAGTTTTGGCAGACCTCAGATCTGCAGGCTCGTCCGCGGCGTTAAGTGGGGGAACTGAGGTAGAATTGGGCATCAAAAGTGGAGAGCGCACTCGCGGATGTCGCAGCAGTCTCAATTATAAAACTGAGCGGTACAAGACAACCACTCAAATGATCAATTGGCTCAAACTCGCCGCCGTTGCCACATTGGCCACTGCGTTATCAATCCCTACTGATGATTCCTTTTATGACCCTCCTCCAGGATTCGAATCGCTACCCAATGGCCATGTGCTGAGGTCGCGAGTGCCTCCTCAGGCATTGCAGCTCAAAAATGTCAACTCTGCCTACCAGTTGCTGTATAAGTCTACCAACACTTTTGGAGATGCTATTGCGTCAGTGACAACGGTCATTATTCCTGACGGCGGCACCCGCGACAAGGTTGTGTCGTACTTTGTCCCTGAAGATGCCGCCTTTTCAGGTTGTGCCCCGTCATACACAATGCAAACTGGATCGGATAGCACTGCCCAGTCCGTTCTGGACCAGGGGTTTATCGTCAACACGCCGGACTACGAGGGAATCAATAGCTCATTCACTGCCGGCATTCTCGCCGGCCACCTGAGTCTGGACTCAGTGAGGGCGGTATTGCAGTCGACCGATATTACTGGAATCAATTCAAACCCCAAAGTGGGATTGTGGGGGTACTCCGGTGGCTCAGTTGCCGCTGGCTGGGCTGCTGAACTTCAGCCTCAATATGCCCCGGAGCTCAACGACACCCTGGTAGGAATGGCAGTCGGCGGGTTTATTGTGAACATCACCGGTGTCACCCTGCAAGTCAACCGTGGATTCTATGCAGGCTTTGTACCTGCAGGACTGTTCGGATTGGCGGCCGAGTATCCAGATATTGCCCAGGTTATTTTAGGCGATGAGGTCGGATGGAAAGAATCGTACCTGTCACAAGCAAGAAGCCAATGTACTGTCCAAGATTTGACAGCGTTCTCATTCCAAGATATTTTCAGCTACTTCCAGAACGGCCAAGAAATTCTATACGAGCCTGCCGTTGCTCAAGTCCTGGACAGTCTAACCATGGGCAAGAACCCTCCTCAATTCCCCACGTTGGTGTACCAAGGAATCAGCGATGAGATCGACCCGATCCAATACGTAGACAAAACTGTTGGCCAGTATTGTTCAGAAGGAGCCCATATTGAATATCGACGACTACCGGGACAATCTCACACCGGAGCTGCGCAAGCTGGCGGTCCCTACGCACTTCAATTTCTTTCCGATAGACTTAACGGGATCGAATTCACTACTAACCATTGCAACGTGTCGACGATTAATCAGAAACGAGCTCTATCTAGACGCCATGAAGCCCAGCTCGTCGGCATGTAACACTACTACAGGTAAAGTTGCAAATGATGCTAATATATTACTCTTAAAGCTAATACACCGTTTAAAGCTTAGCCTGGGATCGAGCCTGGCTCAGCACAGTCTCGATGGAGGCAGCCTTCATGACGTTACCCTTGACCTTGAGCTTTCCGGTCATGAAAAGCTTCTGGGCGTTGGCCTTACCCTCAACGAGGGCACCGAAGTGGTCGTCAGACAGCGACAGGGTGATGTCGGCCTTGCCAGGGGGAGTACCCTTGCCAACCTTACCCTCCTTCTTCAGGTCGAGGTACCAGGTTCCAACTTCACCGGCCTTGTTCTTGATGTTGAAGACGACGACGGCATCGGACTGCTTGAGGACCTTCTCTCGGAGACCGGGCTCGTTAGTGACGGCCTGGTCAATGAAGTCGAAAACGTTGGAGGAGGGGAATTTCTCGTCAGCGTAACCCATTTCGAATAATGTGAGATAATAGAGATTAGAGGTGGTGGATGTTCCTGATTCTCTGAGATAGATTTTAAGATCGTAGGGGAGATCTGGGGTATTTATATTTCAAATGCTGTGGTCCTAGCCCCTCCCCACCACTCACGCCCTGTGCTCTTGCTTGCACTTCCTCGGTGTGTACGGCGGGAGCGGCGGCGGGTTCGTGAAAAGGTGCCTGACAGGTTTGTGAAAATGCTTCTGATGGGTAAAGCCGAGGAGCCGAAAAAAATGGTCAAAGTGGGGGGAAAAGGACAGCAAGTGGTGAATGATCGGGAAGTGAGCAGTGCGATCCAGAACACTGTCTTTGCCTGATATGACCATTACTGGCTACACAATAGGGCCCAATGGCCTGCCATCTCCCCCGGCCATTCTACCCGCGGTCCTTGTCCAAGCCGTAGATCTGGGGATGATAGCGCCGCATGCACGTGAAAATGACAACTTCACAAGAGCAAGTGAATGTGAGATTGCCCGGGGGTTACTGGAGGAGCTCATGCATCATGCTAGGGCAGGTGGTAGCGAAATATGGGGTTCAAATCGCCCGGCCGCTACAGCGCTACAGGGCAAGAAGCCATTGAGACTAGCTGCGCAAGACCTGATTACTCTAATGTCGTCGCACCCGAGGCTGGTACATTATCTCGTACTGTAGTCGCGCCTGAGTGCGTGGAGACCTGCTTTGGAAGCGCCATCGACTCGCGAGGGGTAAAGTCTCGGATGTCGATTGAATGTGATCTGTGAGAAAAAGTTGGGGTATCTGCACGAACACCGGCCCTGTTACGCTGGCAAGGGGCATGAGAAGCGTCACACCACGGACTCGAGCATGCTAGAGCATGCCAGCATGCTAGCGGTAACTAAGCTGCTATCTCCGAACATGTGAGTGATCTCGTCACCGGTTGCGGAGTACCCCATGCTAGCCAAAGTAGGTGTAATGCGACACCCGAGCACGGCTTTGCACGCTGAGCCGAGAAGCGAAGTGGGGGGACGGCCGGTTGGGTACGGCGAGGAGTCGAGCTGGCGATTCGATGGAGGCTCGAGTAGAGCGTGGGGTAGGGGCGGGGGGTTGTGTGTATGTATGTGGACTGTGTGTGTGCACAGCGCCACAGTATCTTAGGTCACAACAGGCAGAGTTTATTGCCCAGAATCCAATACAGAATATCCTTCATTCATAATACATTACAGTGAATACACTATCTATCTCTCATTAGTACTAACCATTTCATAATCTCCTCCGGTCGTCGGTCGACGACTAAAATATCGTCGAATTGGAGAAACAAGTCTATCCATAAAAAAATTAGGAGAACCCTTCGAGGTCCTAAATGCATCGGCATCGGCATCGGCATCGTCAATAGTTGGAGGCCTCCATGTCTGTAACAACAAGCTGGACCCAACAACACTGACGCTGCTCATAGCCATAGCCGCTCCCGCGACCATAGGGTGAAGCATAATGCCAAACGGCAAAAACACCCCCATTGCGAATGGGATCATTACAATATTGTAGACAAGCGCCCAAATCAGATTCACCTTGATTCGGTGGAACGTCTTGCGACTGAGCTCAATCGCCGCTGCAACATCCAACAGGGCGTTTTCTCGGAGCAACACAATATCGGCCGTCTCCATAGCCACATCGGTCGCTCCAGACATTGAAATTCCAACCGCTGCTGCGGCCAGGGCTGGTGAATCGTTAATACCATCACCAACCATCGCTACTCGGTGGGCGTCATTGCCAATGGAGGAGTCCAATTGACCCTGTAAGTTTCTCACCAGGTCAATCTTTCCACTTGGGGATACACCTGACCATATCATCTCAGGAGGGATTCCAACTTCGGCTGCTACCTTGGTTGCCGCAGCGGCGTTGTCCCCAGTGACCAGGCCAACGTCAAGCCCAAGCCGCTTCAGCGCAGTCACAGCAAGGGCGGCCTCGGGCTTAACCGTATCGGCCAAGGCCACCCACCCAGCATATACGCCGTCAATTCCTACGTGGATTACGGTCTCACCCGCGGCCCTCTCAACATCGACTATCTCAGTGCTTTCGCCAACGCCCTTCACATCATATCGCTCCAGCATCGACCGAGACCCTGCAATCACTTCAAAGGCCCTGGTGCTGCCACTAGAACCACCTACACCCTCTCCCACAATCACCTGGCCCTTAACTCCCTCACCAATATGTACAGAGAAGTCGTTAACGTCGGCCTTACCACCACCAATTGCGTGCCCATCGGACAGGCCACATTCCTGTCGCGCTCGTCTTACCAGTGCGTCAGCAACTGGGTGCTCACTACTCGATTCCAAGAGTCCTACAAGCACCCACCACAGGGTCTGGTTAATTGTGCCGGCAATGCTCTTCGGGATTTCTGCCCGAGTAACAGACATGTTTCCAGTGGTCAGAGTGCCCGTCTTGTCAAACAAAACGATATCCACGCTGTTTGTAGTCTCCAGGGTAGCTCCACCCTTAATAAGAATTCCATGGCCAGCTCCAACACCGGTACCAACCATGACTGCAGTTGGTGTAGCCAACCCGAGTGCACAGGGACATGCAACCACAATGACCGAAATACAAAGTTTCAAGCACGCCATGAAGGACGAGCCCGCAAACATCTTCGGTGGTTCTTGCACAAAATGGAGAATGGTCATCCATGTGCAAAACGTTCCGACTCCAAGCAGTAGAACAGTGGGAACAAAGTATCCAGCGATGTAGTCAGCGAATCGCTGAACGGGAGCTCGCGAAGTTTGGGCGTCCTGTACTAGGCGCACAATGTGTGCCAACTTTGTGTCTTCACCAGTGCTCTCGACCCTGAAATCTATTCGCCCGGGGCCGTTGACACTACCCCCCAGGACCCTGTCTCCAGGCGACTTTGCAACGGGAAGAGACTCTCCAGTAATGTGGGACTCCGAAAGATGGGTAGAGCCTTTGAGCACGACACCATCAGCAGCTACCTTCTCGCCAGGACGTAGCACCACAATGTCTCCGGGCTGGATGAGATCTGTAGAGACAATCTTTTCTTCCAAAATCGACATGGCATTGTCGGCTACAGCCCGATCGTAATCAGCTGGATTTGCATAAATGATTGCGGAGTCAGGAACCAACGAAATCAGTCGCGACAGTGCAACTGAGGTTTGGCCCTTGGCTCGGTTTTCGAGGTATTTGCCAATTGTGACAAATGTTACAAGCATAGTGGCTGTATCCCACAGAGTAGATGGCCGACCGCTATCGCCGGTGGTGCTGGGCATGAGTACTGCAACCAGTACTGACAAGCACGAGAAAAAGAATGCCGACGACGTCGACAGGCACACCAACACGTCCATAGTTGGGGCTCCATGCGAAATTGCCTTGTATGCATTTTTGTAAATCTTGCCTCCGACTCCAAACTGGACGGGAAGAGTAAGAAAGAAGTTGATAACATCGTCGAGGTACAAGCCAGGGAATAGTCGGATCTTGAGGAACCTCAGAAATGGGAACACTCCTGGCACAAGCATAGACAGTACAAACACTGGGATCGCGAATATGAGAGAGATTACTACCGATCTCCGGTATTGCGAGATTTCGTTCACCCGCGACAACGCTTCGATTTGCTGTTCATTGTTCAACGACTTGGCCAACACCGCATCAAACCCAGTGTCCTTAACCGCATCAATAAGTACCCGAGGACCGGCAAGCACGGTCTTATCGTATACGACCGTCGCCTCCTCAGTCGCCAAGGCGACGACTGCAGACTTGACTCCGGGAATAGCTCGCAGCGTCGTTTCCACCGAGCCAGTACAGGCTGAGCACGTCATTCCATAAACTTGGATGGCAACAGTTTCCAGTACTACACTCTCCCCACCACCAAGACCGTCTTGAACATTTGCTTCGTCACTATCGACCTGCAATAATCGACCATCGAAGCCTGCGTCTTCAACCGCCTCGACCAGCTCGTTTGTTTCAACCTTGTTTGGGTCATAGTCCACCCGTCCGCGTTCAGTGACAAGTGAAATTGCGACGTTTTCGACTCCGTCAAGAGCCTCCAATGCATTTGTGACTGCGGAGACACACGACCCGCAGGTCATCCCCCCAATCGCCAACGTCGCCTTTGCCTTCCCCATAGTTTGCACTCAGTGAAGAAGGCTGTCGAAGTCAGCTCAAGGCGCCCTACTTTGCCCAAACCGAATATATAAAGAAAAAAGGCACTGCAGATTCACAGTCGAAGGCGCCGGACCCTGCAAGCCGTGACGTTATGTCAGACAACAAAGGGGTAGAACTTGTAAGAGCCAAGCTGATCAAGCTGGGGAAAATGTGTTGCAAAAAAGAAGAGGAATAAAAGAGTAAGCTAAACTTATAGCATTACATTATGGCCCTCAGGCCCACACGGAAGCCGGGATAGGACGGCAAGCGGGAGAGCGCGGAGAGCCGCAACGTTTGGTGCACCAGATTGCCGAATCCGGTAATCTGGGTTAACAGATGATCTTATAAATCACAAACCCTAGCCCTTGTTTTTTCCTAATTTGGTAATGTCTTAGGCTCTAGAAAAGAAACGTGCTCCCCTGAGACAGCGCTCTGCTCGGGCCTGGACGACGGGCCAATAAGAAACGAGGGACTCTCGGCCGAGACCGCGACCGAAGACATAAAAGCGTTATCGTTAGTATCGGGAAATATGCTATGTAGATGCACAAGGAATGCAATATATGCAGATACTTCAATTAGAATAATAGCGACTTCGGTTCAGCGCTCTCGCTCCTAATTGGGGTCTTTGAGACTTTCGCGAGCAGTCCTGGCAGCTTCCAAATGGGCAGGCTCCGATGCAAACGAATCCGTGTACTTCAATGGCGATCTGGTGCGCCGGACCGACTCTGATCCATCGTACTCGGTCTCAGCTTCGGAATCATAGTCGTCCTCTTCATAATCGTCGTAGTCGTCATCGTCATCATCAGCCTCCTCCTCACCGTCGTCATCCAAATCGTTAGTGCTGTTGGGGCTTCGCGGATCACCTTCAAATGGCTCCTCTTCACCAGGAATTCGGCCGAATGTGTCCGGTTCTTCAGCAGAGTTGAGTGATGCAGACTCTAGCATCCGGTCAACGGTGCCGGTTCCGGGGCTGGACGGTGCTGATCCAGCGGCCGCAGCAGCAGCGTAGTTTTTGGAACTGCGTTTCAAGGGCTCTTCAGATCTCCCGGTGGTCTCCTCAAGAGACTCCAAATCAGAGATATCTGGGATCGGCTCGCGCCAGAAGTTGACGTCGGTGAAGCTTTGCTCCACGGCCCGATTCAATTGTTGCTGCTGAGTAGGGAAGAAATGGTCAACCAAATCAGCGATATGCACATACGAGCTTCGGTACCCGGCCAGCTCCAAGAGCTCCATATGGACTTCCGAATTCGTGTTGATTGTGAAGATCTTGGATGAAGGGATACCTACAGACCGATAGGACAATGCATCAGTGATTCGGTTACCAAAGCCAGCAAAGAATGGCGTCCCCTCTTTGTAATCGTAGAGTGATTGGATATCCCGAAGTGCCGCCATTTTGAATACTTCAGGCTTTCTCATGATAACTTCTCGTCGAAGCGCAGCCATGGTTCGATCGGGAGATAGAATGACAGGGCCTGGCGGGATCTTGCAGTCATCTTGCTCAATCCCATTGAGATAAGACCGTGTGGCATCTGCCTGGCCAACAGACCGAGCAGTTAGATAAATAATGTTATAGCCATTGCTGGCAATATCAGTATAAAGCTTTGCCACGCCACCATGGGTCCAGTCCCGTCCAATCATGGTGAGGACGTGACCCAGTGCATCCGACTTGGTGATAGTACCATCAATGTCTGAAATGACCACTGGCGCTTTGGAATCCCAGTAGAAGAGGTTAGCATTGACCACCGCCTTGTTCTGTAGCACCTTGAACGAGATCTCGTTCTTGCCTGGCTTGAGGTCGAGAGTCTTGAGCTGCTCCGACGTAAGTCGCAGGGTCTTCGCGTAATACGAGTCGTGCTCGCCATCACTTGACCCATCAGCAGAGGTGGCCACAGTGCTTAGGCTGTTCGCCTGCGACGCAGTTGATTCTGGCGACGACGGAGGGGAGTATCGAGAATGCGAGGCAAGGTCAGATGCATACATATCATCCCGAGAATAGATGCGAAGGTTACCTTCATCGTCAGGGCCCATGATGGATTCAAAGTTAAGATCAGCGCCCATCCCTAATTCCTCAGCCAAGATTTTCTTGACAAGAGCTTCGGATGCTCTGAAATCGTCTTCTCCGCTCTTATATCCAGTCATATCCAGGACGACATCGCCGGTATCAGTGAGCTTTGAATTGATGTTGAAGTCAGTGAGCTTACGGGATAACTCGCGCATGCGGTCGGCGGAGATTTCTCGAATAAATTGTGGCGGATTGCCGTTACCAGCACTGGCGGCCCCGTCCTTAATCCTTTGCTGCTGTTCAGGGTCGTGAGCAGCAGTCGACAAATCACCGGTCACCCATTTGTCAGTGTCGGCGCCACCAAAAGTGGATGCAGAATGGAGCTTGGCTTGCTTCTGGGGCGGTGGAGACACTGACCTGGCTCGGCCAGACGCTGGCTCAGACAGATCCAGAAACTCGGGCTCCTGTAGGGTCTCAGCAGGAACACCATCAGAGGTGGATGCAGGGGAAGATGAGGCCGAGAGCGATGGCGAGACGACCGGGGATGTCATGAGGTCCTTTGGCACCTTATTTGGGGTTTCAAATACAAAAAATGCTTCACCGCCATCTCCCAGCTTCATGGGCAGATCAGTGGGCTCTCCGTTTACCGAGAACTGGACCTTCTTCTGAGATGGCCGAAGAAGCGAAAACTTGCCGAAACGGACGTGGAATGGAGAGCAGTTGAGGTCGCCGTTATCGCCTTCAATCACAATGATATCAATGGCACCAGATAAGGTGGCAGGGTTAATTGAATTCCATGTTTTGGACACGGAGCCAATGGCACGTCCAACGTACTGCATCTTTCGAGAGCCCTAGTTAGCGCTTTACCGCGACCGGGCCTTCGTCTGTGATGGGCGGGAGCGGCAGTGACAGTTCGTCAGCCTGGTTGGTCCGTTTAAATGCAGTTCGGTTCGCCTACTGTCGGCTTCTCGCAGAGTTTTTTCTAGCTTGACCGAGGCTTGCCGGCGCAACGATGCCGACAATTACTAAAACGAACGGATAGCTCGGGCAAGTAATCCGCGCAGCCTAAAGAGTCCACAGCAACTGGCACAGAGTAGGGAATCTGGGCAAACCAACCAAGAACAAAGATACAACCTGAGCTAATAGAATCTGCTCACAATTATCAAGCTCGTTCAGGATTCAGGACCCTTGTTTATATCGATCGTATGTACACAGCGCTCTATGCAGTCCGTGGCCCGATATCGAGAAAGCAACCAAACCAAAATTGATAGATCGTCCCCACGAACCCCGCTCTCCTGGTCAAGCAGCAACCAGCAAATTCAAGTACAATTCAAGTGGCCAAACGCCGAACAATAATGTGACCCCAATCTGAGCCGGACAGCACCAGTTGCTGGTGTCTAAAGTTTCGTTCTTCGACAACTACGCCCAGTAGCACACTTTTTTCGGTGTCAGACGATCAGTCCAAATATATTAAACCCCGGGATTTTCTGCTGCCTGTTGCCGACCGTCTGGTCACGTTGGGACACCAGCCATTTTTTGGGCGGTTGGGAAGCCCAACTGGGCTGGCTGGGGAAGGCAAGGCAAGCGGAAACGCCGACCTGCATGCAGCGTAAAGGCCGGCGAAGCAAGAGGATGAGGTTGGAGGGGCGAGGGACAGGGCATTTGAGGCGATAGCTCGCAGCAGCAATATCATTTCGTTACTGCTAGCAGGCGATAATAACTGCAATGTCGGTGACTACTGTCGGTGCCTGTCGGTGCCGGTGTGTTAATTATCGATACTGGTCTCATGCTCCTGTGAGTGCTCAGTAAAATGGGCCGCCAGCTGCTTAGCACTAGTGGTGCCAAGTACTAATACTACAGCCTAAAAAAAGCAGCGTAAGAATGGTATTGCATACATAGTTTGAAGATAGAGGCAGATAGGTCTCGTGCCAAGCTCATGAATCGTTAAGTCGTAAACGTCGAGGATTACCTCGAATTGTCGGTGCCGGCATCACTTGAGTGCCTTTCGCAGAGCAATCAAGTCCTGCGCCATCTCATCTTGCTTGAGTGAGGTCAGGTACTTGCTGGGCTGCTTGTTTCGGCCACTTGTAATGGTGGACATGTCGCCGGACGCAAGATCCAGATCCACCATCAATGACAGGTTTGGAGTCTGACGAGTGTTTCGACCGCCTGTCGACGCACCGGTACCCGCACCCGAAGTAGCAATGTCTGAAGTCGAGTCGCTACCAGAACCTGGAGTGTTATAACTAGTAACAGCTGCCGCGGCCTCTCGTCGGGACCTTCTTGATACAGTCCCATTCCCCTTGTCCGACTGTCCTCCTTGGCCGCCGTTCGCGAGCCCGCTGGTTTGGGCGTCGTCCAACACCGATTCAAAATCTTCCAATCCGCCCTCGGCGGAAATGTCACTGACAGACCGGTCATCTCGTAGTCGCTTCGCCTGAGACTCGATTTTGGCGATTAGCCGGTCGTGAGTCGCTTTGGTAGCAGCGGTGTGTGTATCGTCAATGTTCATAATGGTCGCGACGTGGTCCTTGGATAGCTTGCCCAGCAGGTAGTCCCGCCACAGTTTAAGAGACAACAATTCGCCATCTCGCTTCTCCTCCAGGTCTTCCAGCGCCTCTTTATAATCTGGGTCATCGCCAGCTCGAATCCGTTCAATCTTTTCTCTCAACACTGCTGCCTGGTCTGCAAACACCTGCTCAGAGTTCCTGTCGAATCGTCGCTCTAATTCATGGTACTTGAACACCAGTGCCGCCGAGCTGGGAGTACCCCTTCTTCTCCCCGGTCGTGGCATTGTCGTCGTTCGAGCCATAATGAGGTTCGTAGTTAGGCACTGAACTTTGTTCCAGGTCCTGTTTTTTTTTTTTATCTCTGCTCAAATCTCACACACTCAACCGCACACCTTGCCCTTTTTTCCGTTCCTTCCTTTTTTTTTAGACCGGCGTGGATAATAATATAATTATTATTACTATTAAGGTTCAGGAACTGCGGTGGTCGATTGATTCAACGGCAAGACCTTCCTGGGCGCACAGAAGCAAGAAGATGCGCTATCTTGAAGACAGCCCAAACGTAAATGAAAACGGCTTTGGTCCCGTTTTCCAAGATGATCGCTGGTCGGAAAATGGTTCTCCTACAGCCGGCTGCGAGTGCTCAAACACACATGCAAGTGGGGAAACTCATGCCCGCCAGCCGTATTTCTCCTTCCTTAGTGAGGCTGAATGACCGTGGTTCTGTGCATCTGAAACACGTTAGTCAAAATTCGGCTGGCCCTGTGCAGGTGTCTGAGACATGTCTAACTGACTAGCGATGTCAGATTTGGCCGTGACCTCGAGGTCTGGTAGTGCTAGGAACGGGGAGACGTGGTGTGATTAGGGGAGGCTGGTGGGTGCACAACGGCGTACAGGACAAGAGGACGGTGGGTAGTGAAAAGTGGCGGTCTTGCGGCTTGGCTGCTATACTGCTCCTAGCTACACGTCTGCTTGACTTCAATACAGTGGGTAAAATAGCCTCTAATTGACGGCGTGGGCTCGCAAACCAGCTATCAGCAGTATTCGGAAGATGCAACATAGACAGATAACAACAGTACCCGAACGCCGTCTGAACAGGGGCGTTTGCAATTGATGCACAGACACAAGGCAACTTGCAACGATCGACAACTTCATTGATAGCCCTAAGGTAGGTTAAATAGCACTTTTTGTTATAGAAGTAGAGTGGAGACTGGAGCTGACCGCTAGTGAATTCCTTACCACTCATCCCAATCCTCTTCAGCCTTCTTGGACTTGATCCCATCCAGCTTTGTTCGCTCGTCAGGCTTGTTCAGCCCAAATGCAGGTGCCACATTCTCATGGTCATGGATTCCCAGAGGATCTCTCTCTTCACCAAGGTCATCGAACAGCCGGCCATAAGAACCACCATCGGAAGCCCGATGGTGACCCTCATCACCAAGATTTTGGGTGAAGTTATTGAAAGTCTCCATACCGTATTTTCCAGTCTGCTGCATCTTCTGACCGAATTGGAGCATTGCCTTTCTAGCATTAGTCCCTAGATCCGACTCTCCAAACTGTCGCATATTAGGTTTAATATAACTGTCCGACACCTCGTTCACAGACTTCGTGAACAGCGACCATCCCTTGGTCAGTGATGCTATGGGGTCCTTCTGGAATCCGTCAACAAAAGATTCATTGCTGCCCCCAGCTGACGGCTGGTAGTCACTGCCAAACCCGGTGAACCTTCCGCCCTGGTTTGGGGGCAAATCCCCGGGCCGTGACGCGTTCTTCGCCCCAAGCGATGAGAAGTAGGCTTCGTTTTGCTGCTTCTGAGATGGGGCGCCGCCAGAATTGCCACCAGACGCAGAGCTCACTGGACGGGAGGGTGCTCGTGAGTTTTGAGCAGACGAAGCAGATGAAGGCACATGTCGAGGCCGCTCACGGCGGACCCAGTTATCACCCTTTCCGGCAGCCCTCGCAGCCAAGTACTCCTTATAGTCCTCGGCGATGGTCGAATTGTACTTCAACTTCGCGTCCAGATTCTTGTCCAGCCCCTCCTTGTCATAGAAATAGGCAGCAGCAGCTTCGTTACCACCGGCTTCCATTAAATTCATCTCATCGGCGGTGAACTGATCCATTGTCACGCTTCTCACAAACGAAACATGCACACCCAATCCTCGATGGACACCAGCGCAATCAAGGCAGATGAAGATGCCGTACTTCGGTGAAGCCCATTGAGGGTTTGAGGCACCACAGTCAAAGCATTTCTTGTTCGCCCCTTGCTTTTGGAGAGCCAGCAGTCTCTTTCGATTATCGGGGTCCACGCTCCAATCAGCCATGTCGCTGGAGCCAAATCAAGCAGTAGAGCACGAAGCAAACAAACCAAAAAAGCAAGGACCAAATGGGCCAAGCCAACAATAGAAAAGAGAGAGAGAAAGAGAGATGTGCCCGCGGTAAGAGAAATGCAATAGCACAAACTGTCAACTTCACAGACAGATTTTGAGAACGTAATTAAACCACCTCTCAAAACTGGTAGGCGTGGAACTTTCACCTGATTCGGGTGGTAGGTTACCGTTCGAATCTCGGTCGTACCACTTCAAGTTGATACGCAGGGGCCGACTGCTGGGGGCTGTGAAATACAAGGCGAAGTTAAGTAAAATGGTGGCTCATATCTCGTTATAGTTGTACTATGATTTCAATAATTAAGGGTTGTGACGACCTCTGTCCGGTCATTTGCTGTCACCGTTTTTTCTCCCGAATTTGAGTGAGAGCTTCTTGCTAGCATTGCTGAATGTGTGTCGTAAAGAGAGGGTAGAATCCTTCCGTTTGGGCCCATGCCCATGCTTTGCAGCAGCGGCCGATTTTGGTTCCATTCCAGCTCGACCACTAGTGGGAATTTCGTCTTGCTCGGTCGATTCATGGTCAATTTCAGACGGTGGGCTATCTGTTACAATTGCACTTCTTGCACTCCCGGATCGACCAGCGACGGTCCCAGCAGCGGCATCGGGCTCAGTTGACTGAGAGTGAGAAATTAGACTCTTACTCGCATGTCGCTTAGAACTGGACACCGGCGATTGCGATTGACCGTCTGAAGTCACGCTGGCATCATTTCCCCCTGAATCAAGCTGCCTTTTTGCCGGGGGACGTGCCAGAAGCACTCTCCGTTTAGCTGGTGGGGTCTCTTCTCCTTGAGGATCATTCTCATTGCTACCATCGACGAGCGACGGTGGGTGCCGATCATGATTTTGTGTGTTGTCATGGTCATAATTTCGTCCATCTCCAGCATCAAGTTCAGAGCGATCGTCATCATTGTCATCATCGAGAAGGTCATTGTCACTGCTGGCAAGTTCTTCTCTTCGCTGGGCATGAAAGTTGACGCACTTGATCCATTCAGGGAATTCTCGTAGAGGTGCAAGCTTTTCTTTTGCAACGTGCTCGATAGCATACTCCACGATAATCCGTGACGCGCGATTGGCTCGTCCAAGAAAGTTGTGCTTTGCCACCACAAGGAACATCACCTCCAAACATGCCGAAGTTAATAAGTTATTGCGCCTCGAAAGTGCCCAGAGCAAATCCAGCAGCGCATCAATCACTCCATACTGGACCACCTTCTCAAGAAAAGCTGCCTCGTTAAGAACAACAGCCTCCTTCAAGCAACGAATAGCTGCTAGTCTCACACTCTTTTGGCCATGCGCAATTAGCACTCGCAGCGCAGATGCAATATTATGGGTCTCAAAGAAGTCGTAGCACTTGAGACCGTGACTGTGGATACAGAAAGCAAACAAGTCGCAAAGAATTTCAACTGTACCGTAACTGTTCATCTTGATAAGTTTCTTTCGGGTCTCCTCCTCTGTAGTCTCCTCATGTTTGCCAATTGTGTCCAGAGGAGCAAATAGTCGTGCTCCTTGAGTGCCATAAAAGGTATTAACAAATGCCTGCATGTCCGGTGACGTGATTTGACCCGGCAACGATCGGGCGTCAACAAGCATTCTTTGGACGCCGTTTGGGCCTGCCAGGGATGGGATTGATTCGACAGGAGGCTCCAATAGTAAGCGCAGTGCCTCACTTGCCAGCACCTTGAGGCCATGATCGGGCTCATCGCTTAAGATAAGCTCGGAGAGTACGTCTAGTACCGCCGGGTTCTCGCTGTTTGATTGCCGCACAATTTTGGCATCAAAGTCAAGCAGGCTGGAAACCAAATCGGTAGTTGCGCGCCTGGTCCCAAATGAGGCCCCAGTCTTGATTCCAAGGCCGTACTTAAACAGCTCAAACAGACCATTCTTGACCAAAGCTGAATAGAGACCGGCCCGTTGTTGGATGGGGAACGTTTTAACCATGCTCCAGATTTCCCGCACCAGTCTTACCCCGTCTTCTCTTCTCGAAGACAAGTCTTGGATTTCAGCTGGCGACGTCGCAGATTGGCTGTCTCGATACATGTTGAATAGGTTTGTGAGGTATGTCTGAGAGGTCTGCAGAGTCGAGATAATTTCAGATTGGTGGAAAAACAGCACGCTATTCATAATTCCCTGGACGTTTTCGTCTATCACTCGAGACAGTACCACATCGCGAGCGAATTCCAATCTGAAAGAGTGGCGGATTTTCGTCCTTAAAGCGGCAGTGGGCAGGGGCACAACCTCGCGAAACCGATCGAATTTGTCAAAATATTCACGATAGTTTGCCTTTTGTGATGGGTGCATGTCGCGATCATATTCCAGGACTCCAATTGCGGAGCGGTAAATTTCGTCTCGTAAGAAATAGTCCCAAATACCAGCGTCTCCCATCAGGAACAGCACTTTCACAATCTGGCTTAAATAATGCAGGTCATCCAAGGATTCGATACCCTCGGCCATTTCAAAAATAGCGGGCAGCTTGTCAAGATAATTGTTGGAGAGAATGAATCGAGCCAGCGGCTCACGGTTGAACTTGTTTGGGCCCAGTGGACTGACGCACTCCAGCACTGCTTCAAGTGACCCCAGAGCTAGAGTCGGAGGAGGCACCAAGGGCCCTGCAATCACTTCAGTGATCTCGGTATCGTCGTCGTTCTTGATTGAGCATAATATCGATATTGATGTGTCGACAGTCTGCTGGACATGAACTAAAAAGTCACATAGATTAGCACATCCTTCAGCTTCTTGGAACGACAGGGCAACGTCAGTTCGATGAACAGGATCAACCCATACAATCAGAGTTTCTTGCTGTTTCTGGTACTGGACACCCGGTCGCACCGTGGAGTCCAAGATGACATCTTCCGAGTCCTTTTCGTTTCTCACAATCAGGTGAGCTCGCTGAGAAATTTCGCTGCTGCTGCCATCGCTGCTGCCTCCATCGTAGTGGTCGTTATCAGGGTCTGCCGGTGGTTCTTCCTTGGTGTGAATGTCGAAAATCTCGCCGCTACAGTACCCAGTCCCTTTATCAACCCACACGTCGTCCTCCAAAAAGTACACCTTGACCCGCCGCGGGTACGTAGGAATATCTAGTTCCATTACGACACCCTCCAGCCAGGGTCAAAGGTTCCCTCTCGAGCGTTAGAAGCGGACCGGGGAGACGGAGGGGGTGGATCACCAAGCCACGGGCAGACGTCGCATATAGTTGCCGTGGTGAGGAGGTATGCAGAAATGAAAATGGGTATGCAACTACAGCCGGAGGGTAGAGCAGACCAAGTGAACGGGTAGCAGTGGAAAATTTCCTTCCTTCAGTGGGCGGTCACGCGAACGGAAGCTTTTTTTGGGCGCGTCGGGACGAAAAAAGCTCCCAAACCTCCAAACTAGTCGACACAACGACGACCAAACGAAATCTGACTCACAGCACCGGGAGCCCTACTTATACAGCACCCAGATACCAGCCTCCAGTTAAGCTTTAAGCCTCAGCCAAACTAGATTCGTCGTCGATGCCAAATAGTCAAATCTGGCAAAACGTGTGGACGTCACTGACTGGAATCTGCAAATGAGCACACACGGCTGCTGCGACGAGGTTCACCGGTCGGTTCATTTTCGAGGCGGTTTTTATAGGCGGCGGGATCCGCCGACCCAGGAATGAGATGAGCTGGGTTACGATAACAAAACGGCGGGATCCGACGGGGGGGATATGTGCGGTATTGTGTCTGGATGAGAATTGAAGTGCGAGAAGATCTTTTCAGTTTTGGACCCTGGTCGTCGTTGCTAAACGACGGCTCATTCTGGATCTAGTGTATTGTGTTGGCTGTGAACTTAATGCTAGGGTGACCAGCAGTGGTGGTAAAAGTTGGTAAAGGACATACAGACTCCAGGTTGTTAGCGTCTCAAACACCCGGTTACCTGGCTCTAGCTCGAATGTGATAGCGCATCTGTATCGGCATTTGCTTGGCTGTTACGACGTTTAAACAAGGTTTGGTGTGGTCTGATGGCAACGGCTAGCCATTGAAGTATATTAAATACATACACGACTCGTGGAATGAGCCTGGCAGCCACGCATTAGAGGGGCACGCTGCACGCCTAACCCCGCAACGTAATCAGCTCGCCCTTGGACAAGTACCGAATCTAGGCAGGGTCACGCTAGGCATACATTATCTCTAGGCATCAGAGAGATCTCCTGCACCGAAGGGCAATCATGCAGCCCCCGCCCATCGGCTAATAATAATGAATCTCGGCGCGAGATAGGACAGGGCTGGCTTACCAAGCCAACGAAGCCACTACAACGCGCCAGCCAATGGGAGGCAATATACTGGCCTAAAGACAGGAGCGTTTGTTCTGAGTCACGGTGGGATGTTGCGAGCCCGTCCCCGTAAGCGTATTGTCTCAAGTTCAAGTCATCGGCAAAAGCAAGAAACTCTCTTCACATCCGCCCACTTTTTGCACGGCGTACATGAAGTGGTCACGGTCAACCTGCAGGCCAAGTGTCAGATTCATGTACCCCGCACTAGACTGTGGGGGTGAGGTTCAGCGAAGTGCCTGGCATCGATGCCAAAGCAGAAAACGATATGGCCAAATGTAGGGGTATCTAACTCGCTGACTCAAGAGCAGTTGCACTTGTGGCCTCTGGGAGTCTGGCGACTTAGCATGCCCCAAAATGTGCACTTTTTGTTGGAGCTTGCGTCTTCCAGTCCCTAGAATTGGATGCACCTACCGTCTCAGGTTCCAGCGAGCGAGTAGCAACCTCAGCTGCTCGGTTCCTGATAGGTATATCTGATCTGAGTCATGATGTGAAGCCCAGCTAATCTAAGACACCCGCTGACCGCTATGCTCCGCAGTCCCCCACTTTTGTACCCCCAACGATTGGCACGCAAATCATGATATACCCGCTCGCCCATCAACTCTATTTTATAAGGCCCACATTTTCTCCGGTCAATGTACCAGTTTATTCCGTCCCGCAATAATGGAAGAAAAAGCACATTCGGAGTTTTCTGAGGGCGCCAATCGCAACCTGTTTCAAATCGACGCCGGGGAGTTTGTTGAGATAGATGATGTCGCGATTGCCGACGACATTACCGGCCTGGACTATGAGTTGCAGCAGTCAGGCCGTCGCCCGTTCCTTTCAGCTCGCGTATTGAAAAGCCCGTCGACTTTCATTTGGTTTCTGGCTATTCTAGCGTCGGTAGGGGGGTTTTTGTTTGGGGTAGATCAGAGCCTGATCAGTGGCGCTGCTTTATATATTCCCCAGGACTTACATCTCGACGCGTCACAAATGTCAATGATTGTTGGTTTCACTCCGCTCGGAGCAATATTCGGTGCTCTGATTCTAATGCCGGTAAATGACGCGGTTGGTCGAAAGTGGGCTATTGCAATCGCATCGGTGATATTTACCGTTGGAGCTATACTAGAGGCCGCTGCTCAAGGGTTCGGCACAATGCTAGCTGGGCGGCTAATCTTAGGGATTGCTTTAGGTTTACTATCTGGCACAGTTCCAGCATATATATCTGAGAATTGCGCGGTCCGTTGGAGAGGAGGACTCGTTTCGCTGTATCAAGTGATGGTAGCGTTCGGAGTAATGTGCGGGTATGTCATTGCCGCAATTTTCAACAGCGTAAAGGGGAATTGGCGCTGGATTCTTGGAAGCTCGCTTGTATTTTCCACCATCCTGTTCTTTGGAATTTTGACCCTGCCAGAGTCCACCCGGTGGCTCATGAAACGCCAACGGAAGCTCGAGTCTTTTCAAGTTTGGAAACATGCTCGAGGGTTCGATTCAATTGAGGAAAAGCGGGAATTTTTTATCATGGAACAAATCGTGCTATATGAAAAGAAAATGTCGGAGGGACGTTGGATTGCTCTTGACCTTATCTCTAGAGCAAGATGTCGCAGAGCGATGTTTGTAGCTGTCACATTGACTCTGATTTGCCAGCAAATGTCGGGTGTGAATTCGATTGAGTATTACCAAGCATCCTTGGTTCAACAGGCAGGATTATCTGCACAAAATGCAGTCTACTCGAGCCTGGTCGGAGGCGGTGTCATGTTTCTGACAACTATCCCGGCAATATTTCTGATGGATAGAATGGGCCGCCGAGTGCTAGTCTTATCCTTTATCCCTGGAGCCGCTATTGGCCTTCTAATCACCGGATTATCGTTCCTACCCAAAAACTTGGGACTCAGGCTGGGAATATACTTCTGGGGTATGATTACCTATACTGCCTTCTGGTCACCAGGGTTGGGACCCGGAGCCTGGCTGTTCGCTTCTGAAGTTTACCCTACATACTTGAGAAGTTATGGAATGAGTTTGGCGGCACTGTGCAATTGGACAGGCACTTTTGTCACCACTTATCCATTCAAGCAAATGTCTGATGCGATGACATCTACAGGTGTATTTGCTGGGTTTTATTGCGGCCTACTGTTGGCAGGAGCTGTCGTCTTAGTCTTTTACATGCCCGAGACTAAAGGACTGACTCTAGAAGAGATCAACGAGGTATTCCAACTGCCGCTATCAAGTACTGCCCGGGAGAATGTTCGCAACCTCAAGGAAACATGGGATGATCTGCTCCATCTGAGATTGCGTAAAGCCACAGGGTTGGAGAGTACATGAGGCACTTTGAGCGTTTGTACGAACCCGTAATTTAGGTACTAATTATCTGCTACAAGCCTAGCTTGTCTAATTGTTTCTCACCCTCCTCAGTGAACAGCATTTTGCCATTGTGATATCCGGCAATGAAAATCAATGGGTATCTTCCATGGAACCACCAAGGATGGTCGACTGACCCGAAAAAGTTGAAGAAATGGTCCAGGTTATAGCACAGATGATTGCAGCTGCCAAGGACAAGAATAGTCAGAACGGCAACAAACCAAGCGGCCTTTAGCCCATAGTAGTGATCAGTAACAAAAACATTGATCAGGCCCCCCATTGCACCTCCCATTCCAAGGGGACAGATTACAAGAGTCCACACAATCTTAGTGACAAGTTGGCGAGGCCCAGAGAACACGAAGATGCCGACCGAAAGGAGAAAGAGTTCAGTAATGAATGACCCAAGCCAGAAGAGAAGGAATGGGCGGAGATATATCGCTCTGCTGGACCTTTGCACCTTTACTTGACTTTCTTCGTAAACCATTATCGAATTGCTTCGTGAGCACTCCTATAGAGCCCAGGTTCCAGCTATATAGGTCTCTCATCTATCACGTGCTGTTAGCGGCCTAAACCCGACCGAGATGTCGTTAAAGCCGGCGGAGATGGGCATCGGCAAAAGTGACCGGCAAAGGCGGAGCCGTGAGGGGAATCGGAGAGTAGCGTACACCAGTGCTTAGCGGCTATTTGCCTACCCGGCCCCTGCCAATCCCGATTTCTCCAGAGCCTTGTCCTCCGCGTGTCGTGCCGGGAGTACTGTGCCGCCAAAGCAAGCTTACCCCACATTTTTTGCTTACACTGTCAACGATAGCTACCAAAGTGTCAAAAAAATCCAAAGAAGAAATAACAGACTAGCCAGCCAAATTCCCCTATGGCCTGACAAATGTGTCGCTAATTGCTAGTAGTCGAAGCCTGAATCTCGGCCCTGGGGCAGTTCAAGCATCGGCCCAGAGGCGCCCTGTCTCATCGATACATCCCGACGATCTGGCCGGTCGCTGTGGCAACCCACCAAATTAATCGCCGTACCAAAAATACAAAAATGAGAGAATCGCGTTGTAACTATAAGCATGGCATCTCGCTCATGGAGGCTTTGCTGATGACCTGCTACGAATGACCTGGAGCTGTGTTTCTATTGAAGCCACTGTCGGCTTCTCGAGAGCTCATGTCCGGCTGTGAATACAGTTGACTTGACACCACAGGTATTGGACGATAGCGAGCAGTTTTCCAAAGTTCCTTGCCATTGCTTCATAGATCCTAGTTGGCATGTCAGCAATTATCTATGTAAGTAAATTCTCTGGAACTATCGCACTGTTATCAGGAATTGCGATTATCTATAGTTTTACTGCGCATTGCCTGATGATGAGAATTTTAAGCCAAATTCTAACGTATAACCTCTAAGCAAAGAAGAGTTTTACTTGAGAACTGGAAAAGAGATTTCCTGAAGGCACTCTGCTAAGTATTTGAAGCATCCATAATCTATCTATCAACGATTCACATGACTCTACCCCGCTCCCTCTTCCACAATTTTGCCTACTCACGTCCCGCCTGCCCCCTCTCCCACCAATCAGTTTGTATTCCGATAAGACGGTTAATGATCGCCGCCGTTAAACGGCTATTTGGAGACAAATTTTTTTTATCGGATCAAAAATCCTACTCTTGATTAAATCGATCAAGCGATTTAGCTAATTTGGTTTTGAGGCTTTGGAAGTTTTCCCAGAACCGGTTCACAAAACTTCCAACCCCCGTTGTTTGAAGGATTAGGTTCCTAGGGGTCAGAGTTTTTTTCTTTTTTTTTTGATCTTGCTAGCGATTGATCTGACATGATGCCCAACGTCAAGACCGTCGACAGCACGCCCTCAGTGGAGGGAACGAGGGAATCGAGAGAATCTGTCGTTTCTGATGTTGAAAGTGTTCCGATTGCACCACCGCAACCAAAGGTGAGCTTTCTCAGGCGCCATCTCGGATTTGTGCTGAGTACGCACTTCTGGATAATTTTCCTTCATGGCCAGATCTTGTCCTTCAGCATTGTCTCTACTAACACGCTAACTACATTCCTGGCAAACGGTGGAAACAATATTCCCGCTTTTCAGACTCTGTTCAACTATGCTATTCTGGCATTGGTCTTCACTCCTTATACAATCTACAAATATGGATTCAAAAAGTGGTTCAGACTCATTATCAAGGACGGCTGGAAGTACTTTTTGTTTGCGTTTGCCGACGTCGAAGGTAACTACTTTGTGGTAAAGGCATATGCTTATACAAACATGCTTTCGGCAGCGTTATTAGATAATTTTGCCATTGTCGTGGTTGTCATTTTGTCATTCACATTCCTTCGAGTGCGATACAAGTGGACTCAGCTCATTGGAATTGTCACTTGTATTGGTGGGATGGTTCTACTTGTGGTGTCTGACTTGCTCACTGATAAGAACTACCCAGCTAAGGATATGGTGAAAGGGGATTTGTTCATGCTGTTGGGCGCAGGATTGTATGGTGTTTCCAACACCTTGGAAGAATTCTTAGTCTCGAAGCGTCCGCTCTACGAGGTGGTTGGACAGCTAGGGTTTTGGGGCATCTTCATTAATGGAGTACAATGCGCCATTTTTGAGCGGGAATCGTTAAGGAATGCCGTCTGGACTCCTAAGGTGGGAGGGTACTTTGCAGGGTATACCCTATCAATGTTGCTTCTCTACACCACTGCTCCAATCTTGTTCCGAATGTCGTCGGCCGCCTTTTACAATCTGTCGCTGCTCACGTCCGATTTCTGGTCGCTGCTGATTGGACTTCGAGTGTTTGGATACTATGTGTTCTGGCTGTACCCCGTTGGTTTTGTGTTCACAGTGATTGGGATGATTGTATATTACCTCTCCTTTACTGATCCTGAAGGTGAAGCCCGCAAGCCTTGGCTTGGACAGAACCAGGAAGGCGGGGTTGCTGGAGTCGGCACTGCTAAGAAAGATGGCCATGATGACCGGGATTTCGATGAGCAGCCGGATGCCGATCCCAGCAATCCAATTCATTTCTGAGAAGCTATTTCAGTGGGTTCAGTGAGTTTCATAGATAATTTCAATTGCCGTTGCAAGTAAATCTACTAGTGGGCATTTAATTCCACAACCTGATCGACTCCTGGGTATGACGGCACGTCAAAATTGTATTTCTGAGCAAATTGCTTTGTGATGAACCGGCCACCGACAAAATGACGACCATTAAAGAATTTTGCAGCAGGCTTAGGTGCCGTCAGACTAACCAATGCGTGGGGATGGAATGTGTTGCCAGGTGGCGGGCCGTTGTCGACGTCCCATGAAGAAGGAATGTCTACTGAGGTCACCGGGATCCTGGTCTTTCCCAGCTGTTCAATGATTGCAGGGAACGGTTCCCGAATGGGCGGTTTGAAAGAGAATCCAAATAGGGCATCGACAATGTGGTCGGCCGAGTTGAATTGGTCGGCGGCCAATTCATCTAGAATCGAAATGTTATACTCATGAAGCTGATTTTGAAGCCGGTCAAATAAGTCCCCCTTAGACCGCTTAGGGTAGTACACAAACGGTGAGTACCCCAATAACTTTAGGTGTCGAGCAGCCACCAGGCCATCTCCACCATTGTTTCCTGGGCCAGCCAGGATCAGCACCTTCGGAGACCCAGACGAGGGAGGGTGTACCTTGTATACCGCCTGTGCCACCGATAGTCCTGCTAATTCCATCTATATCAGCTACCGCACACTACAGCAGCGCAATAAAAACAAACAAACTTACCAGCTGGTCAATTGAGAAGCCTGCCGAAGACATGAGCTCTTTATCCACAGCGGCCGCTGCCGATGCGGTCAGGTACTAGTTAGTATCAGCAACTACCAGAAGTGACGCCATTCATGATACAAGTACGCAGATTCACTGCGGCTGCGGGTTTCCCCGCACCCAACCCTCTACCTCTACATCTGCCACCGCCTAGCCCAGCGCCTTTGCCTACCAGTTCTGCCTACCTTCATTGTCATTTTGTCGCGCTTATCCGCTCGCCGTGAGACCTCTTATCTGTGAGCGAGCCGCATGGCAATCGGCCACCATCCATCTAAGACATGTTTCACCGCAAAAAAATGCAAGCAACCGTGAAAGGTGGACATGCCAGCCTCCGGCCTAGGGAACGAGATGTCGGCAATCACCTGATTCTAGCGTGGCATTGTCTTGACCAGCCTTCGCTCCTTCCATTCCTTGCGTGCACGAATGCTGCCTCTGCAGAACGCCTGTGTCTTCGCCCTCAGGTCCAGTGACAGATGTTACCAATAGATTCTACTGATACTCAACGAACCATATTGAATGCTAAACGCCTAGTATTACAGAAATACATAATCCCGTATCTTGGATTGCCGTCCTTGTCACCTACCGGCTGTACCGTTTTCTGGTCCGGTCCAACCTCTCACTCGATCTTCCTTTACGCCTCCAGCTTGAAACCTCTCGCATGCACAATACCCACAGAGTGGATGCATCTCCCCTGAGCGTTTCCCCTGAGCTTGGCTACAAAGGCTGACCGCCCGCCTCGATTTACCCCAGAGAACTGTAGGGCTTACACCACCGCTTCTGGTAGTGGTCAACTCTGGACGCAGTATAAATAGTCGAAATCTGTAAAGACCACGCAATCCTGTAATCCTATGGCGGACTCATGGCTTTGGTTAATCCTTGTCACTCGCCTCCCCCCTCCTGCCCCCTCTCTAGACGCATGTTCCATTTCACCGCGACCCTCTAAATTCCGACCGCCTTACTGTTTGGAGGGTTTCGTAACTGGTCTCAGCCGTGGGCGTTCCCGAACTGGGGCTGCAAAACGTGTCAAATAAACAACCTGTTCCTGAAGACCAGTCGGTGGCTCAAGACGCGCTTGTCGGATAAAGTTTTATTATTGCTATTTGGCTGATTTCCATACACGGGGGTAGCTGAGGGTGGACAGTAAAGAACTGAGGGGAATCCATTGACGACAATGTACCAGGTGAGTAGGCAGTGGGCGTGATTTCTGGCGGCATTGGAAATGAGCAGCTGTCATGATTCATCTCGAGAGTCATGGCACGATAGCAACTGCCAAAACGTGTCTCTTAAGGTTAACAACAATGCCTGTTTGAGACTCTAAGCCTCTGAGGCCTTGAATGAGGTTGCAGTGATTATAGTTTGGCTATCCAGTGGTCGCCGGTGGCTTTTATTGGGTAGGCTTTTCTTTCTTTGCTTAACGATCTTTGACGGCGTCTCCCCCCTAAGTTTGGACTCAACTTGCAGGGAGCAGTTTCGTGAAGTAATGGTACTAACTGCGCAGCTACGCCGTAAGAAAAATGTCAAAAAAGTGGTGCCATTCACCATGATGGTGTGTGGTGCCGCTGGTACTGGACGTACGACCTTCGTGAACACGCTCTGTGATTCTGACGTCCTCGAGTCGTCAGAGGTGTTTGATCCTGCAGAGGCGCACGTGGCTCGCCCTGTACAAGTCAAGACCAGTCATGCCGAGCTAGAAGAAGAGGACGGCACTAGGGTCGCTCTGACGGTCGTTGACACGCCAGGATTCGGTGACAATATCGACAATGAACAGTATTTCCAAAAGATTGTCCAGTACTTGGAGACGCAATACGATGAAGTGTTAGCAGAAGAATCGCGCATTCGACGAAACCCTCGTTTCAGGGACAACCGAGTGCACGTATGCCTCTATTTTATTGAGCCCACCAGTCATGGACTGCGAGAATTGGACGTTGAGTTGATGAAGCAGCTGTCGCGACGAGTCAACGTCATCCCTGTGATCGGTCGAGCGGACCAGTTAACCTCTTCAGAGCTTGCATACAACAAAAAGCTGATAATGGAAGATATCGCTTCGCAGAATATCCCCATTTATAACTTCCCCGTCGACCCGGAGGAGGATGACTCTGAAACGGTCCAAGAGAACTCAGAGCTTAAGGACATGCTACCGTTTGCAATTGTAGCATCGACGAATTTTTATGAAGTGAACGGAACAAAGGTCCGGGGAAGACGGTTCCCTTGGGGTATTGTGCAGGTCGAGAATGAGAAGCATAGCGACTTTGTCACCTTACGGTCGGTCTTGCTTGGCTCACACATGGAGGACCTAAAGGATATCACTCATGACTACTTGTACGAGAATTACCGTACCGAGAAGTTGTCGTCTACTGTTGAGAACAGTCGAGACTCAAGGCTGCTTAATCCCCAAGACTTAGCCGACCACTCGTATAAGCTCAAGGAAGAGCAGTTGCAACGAGAGGAAGAAAAGCTTCGCCAGATCGAATTGAGAGTTCAGAAAGAAATTAACGATAAGAGGCTGGAGCTTACGGCGCGAGAGCACGAACTTCGTGAAATTGAGGCTAGGATAGCACGGGATCGGTCTGTGGACACCTCCCGGGAAATCGAGACTCCAGAACCAGAGGAGAATGGCGTCCATGGAACTCCTGGAGGGTATTCTCGAGTGGATCGAATTTCTAGAGACGAGGAGCGGTTAGAAGATACCACTGGTTCTTCGCATTCTCGGTTTTCCTACGAGGAGGGCACTTCTCGATCTAGTCATAATGGAACGGTCAAGGGAGAGCCGGAGGATTAAAGAATCACCACGCGGCAGACTACTAAGTCAAATGCCCCAAAAGTGTACCGACAAAGTTTGGCCAAAAGCTCTTCACAATGATGCAAAGGAGCAATTCTGGACACCGGACAAAAAAAGGAGTGTTTGTAAACAGGACTTAGACATCATCCCTTATCTCATCTCGGAGGGAACCCAGTAGTGCAGCGGAATACGAAAACGAATGCTGTAATCAGGTACGTTTAAACGACGTTTTATACCAACTACTTAACTCTCATCCACCTCTCACATGACTTAGATTTGTAACCACTGCTACTACATTGGCATAGGCCGTTATCAGTACTGTTATCACGTACTTACCGTAGGCTGCCGCCGGTACACTCGGATGCTTATCCGCTTCGCGTCAGTCGCCCAGCCTCAGTCGCATATCCTCAGCTGCGTTTAACTTGTTGAAACATTCATTAAGCCTGCGGAATTGCGGGTGCGAGGTCGCTGACTGTGACCAAGGCTAGACCGGAGGCCCGGACCGGACCCGGCCACCGCCGGTCCACCGGTCCACCGGCCGGTCCCATGTAAGCAGCGCCCCCAGCACATAAAGTGGTCGAAAGCCCTCCATGCCCAAATTGGTCAGAATGCGGCACACTGATTGGCCAAATCGGCCAAATTGCTTTTTTGGACCAAGTTATCAGATGGTGCGCAAGCCAGTTGGGACGTTACCCGGTTCGCTGCGAGGGCTTGTGTGCAAGGTCCGATTAGAAATATATATATTACGGCAATTGGATATTTTGCGGGTTGACCACTATATCACGAAGATTGCAATTTTGATCAGGCCAGATCAGAAATAAGGATCAGTGCTATTACAAATCACAAGCCAGAAATAACTGTCGATTGTGAAGCCTACATTACGTTACTCTAGCTCCATCGGCTTATCTGAACCGACTGGCTTCCGTCTTTTTTCTTCCCTACATCTTTTCTTCATCCCTTGCTCAGATCGATTTTTGAGTGGACGCGCAGCACAAAACCGGACAAAACTTTTCCCAAAAACTAAAACAACTTTAACGATGATGAGAGTATTTGCCCGTTCTGTCCAGGCGTCGCGACCTCTTTTGGCTGCTCGCCCTGCGGCCACCTCTCTCAGTGCAGTCACTTTACCATCACGAATCGCAGGCTCGCGAATGTACCATCAGAAGGTTCTTGACCACTACAACAATCCGCGAAATGTCGGGTCTCTCGACAAGAACTCCGAGGATGTGGGAACAGGACTCGTGGGTGCTCCTGCTTGCGGTGACGTTATGAAGCTTCAGATTCAAGTGGATGACCATGGTATCATTAAGGACGTCAAGTTCAAAACATTCGGCTGTGGATCAGCTATTGCATCTTCATCCTATGTCACCGAGCTTGTCCGGGGCATGAGCCTGGAGGATGCAGGCAAAATCAAGAACACTGTGATTGCAAAGGAGCTGTCCCTTCCTCCAGTGAAACTGCATTGCTCAATGTTGGCCGAAGATGCCATCAAGTCGGCAATCAAAGATTACAACTCGAAGCGACCGGCCCGTCGCCAGCCCACTCTGGGACCCGATGCTGCATCCTCTGGCGTCGCCTCGTCTCCTCAGGTTGCTACCGCCTAAGCAACCGCCATGACTGATAAGGGGGTGAGGAGCAGCTGCGGAGGCTGAACCGGCAAAAGGTTGAAAAAAAAAATTAAATGACAATGGCGTTGCATGATGGAAGTTAAGGTCCTAGACTAGGACCACAATAATGATCACAATACTTGATTTATATCATCATACCCGCGAACAGATCTGCTTCCTGAGCAATGTGCAGTATCTTCCCATTCTGCAGGGTTTTCTGGGTTGACGATGCTAGGGATGCTATCATTGGTCTACAAGCCAATAGCTGCATTCAGCAGGCTTCTATATAGGTAGTACAGGTATTTAATGGATTCGCATTCAAAGAAAGCAAAAATGTTCACCATTCACTTTGTTACCCCGTCACATGAACATAGGCCTTTCGGAGACGAAAGTTTCATTGATCCTGGGTCACCCACCCTACCAGTCTTTGGACCTGGTGAAATTTCAGTTTTCAACAGACGCCAGCTAGAACCACCCACCGTACAATATGCCTCCTAGGTACCCTAATTTGAAGAAGTTCCCGCTTCCAGGTGGAGAACATGTCACCTCTCGAATGGTGCGTGATAACTACAAGCGTCATATGTTTGCCGAGGAAGAGAGTCACCGGTTAGCTCTGCGATACATTTCGAGGAACACAACTCTACCAATGAAAGTCAGACTGGAAGCTCAACTGCAGCTGACTGCGATGCCCAACTACACTAGGGCCACCCAAGTTCGTGATAGATGTATACAGTCCGGTTATGCTCGTTCGGTTCTCCCGGATTTTAGACTTTGCCGAATGAAATTCCGCGAAAATGCGCTTAAGGGGAATCTGCCTGGGGTCACGAAGGCCAGTTGGTAAACTAATGAAGGCACTAACGACTTGTACATAATAATGATATGCATTCCCATTATTCAATTAAGCATCGGTACTGCTACTACTACTACTACTACTACTATGTGCGTTTAGGTGGGTGGGGATTCGGTTGGATGAGGTGGGCTGCAAGCTGCTATTTATGTTCCGAAACTTTTCACTTTGGGGAAGCATGCCCATCGACTTGTACATCTTGGCCAAATTGTCGGAAGAAACTTCAGAGCAGCCGTTGCATTCCTCCGTTTGCCCATGCTGTGCAATTGACTTGTAATAGCTGCCTTCAGCCCAAATTACTGCCTCGCGCTTTTGGCTCAAGGACCACAGAACTTCAGAAATGAATGACATTGTGGCCGACTCGTAGCACCAGCCTTCCTCCAAGATGTTCTCATGCTTCCGGATGATGCTAAGCACTCCCAAGAACAAATTAAGGGCATCGACAGGCCGACGCTGTCTAACGTAGACTTTTGATAGTTGAGTCAATGCATCAACTTGGGCTCTCATCAAGAGCTTGGTCCCTAATCCAGAGGAGAAGAACGAAGATGAGGGCATATCCAAGTCTTCCAAATCGAACTCTGGGGCGAGGATTATGCCGTCGGATGCTGATCGAACCAGGGCCTGTTCGGGTAAAATATAGCCTAGCGCCTCCTCTCCGAGCTTTTCTGCCTCGATTGTATCACCTTGCGATGCTCTCAGCTGGGATAGCTCCGTCGCCGCCTGACTCTTGAGCGTTTTCTGGCCAAATGGAATTGATAGCCCCGATTCTAGCGCTTGTATACCCTCATTCTCTTGGCCAATGGCAACTTTCGCCAGTCCCAACCGAATAACAATGTCAGCATACCCTGACATCCATGCAGCGGTTTTAGAATCGAGCTCAATTACTTCTCCATCCTTGTCAACAACTAATTGGTTCACAAGCTTTTCATAGTACTCTACCACAACTTTGTGACGTCCATTTTCGCTGTGATTAGCTCCGGCCAAACCGTAGAGCTTTTGAATAAATGTCCAGTCTGATGGAATTGGCTGAACTTGCTCAAGTCTCCAAGTTGTGTACAGGTATAGACCACCGATTCCCGTAATCGCGGCCCCGTATACTGCACCCACTATAACGAGAAACCTTTGCGAGCCTAAGTTAGTAACTCTTCATTTTGTGTGCTCAAGACATACCCTTCAGCAGCTTAATCCCGAACGGAGAGGTGACGGTCCTTCGATTGAATGACAGATAGCGTGTGGTCTGGAAAGTGGGGTGACGGAAGCGAAGTGAGCGTTTCACGGGCGCCAGGAGCCCTCGACTACATAAAAACATGGCTTGGTGGATCGGTCACGGTGATAATCTGATCTGACGGCTGAAAAATCCAGATTTGACGTGAAACAGCGATGGGTCTTGTTATCGATGGGAACATGTCGAAAGAAACTACGAGATAGAGGGCCATCATCCTAAGGCAGAGTGAGATATTGGGCAGCCTGGATATATTTGTTATTGGGGAGGTACCTGTCTTGTGTATGAATTGTGGCTCTTTTGGTAGTAGTCCTTTTCATTCGTTTTTCCAGGCTGTTCGCAAGAGGCGTACATTGGTAGTGCTGGCGCTTGTATGACGCGATTATGGCCATTACATTGTTTGATTCAATCAAATCATTCTTTACTGTTCCTATTCTTCTAAGACTTTGTACCCCTCGTTTATTTTCACCGTGACTACTGGTGCCTAGATCTCTTCAAACGTCCTTCCGGTAAGACCAAGCAGAGCGGAACCATTGTAGAGAAGAAGCGTTGAATAAAAACAAATTGTATACCGTCACATTAATTAGTATAAGTCCATGTTTGTCCGCTGGCTTGGCTCCACTCCACACCCCGGTGCCTACCCACCCTGTCACGTCCCGTCCAGAATTATTATATAAATTATATTTTCTGATAATGCGACACGCGCGGCCCCAAGTTGCAGGATAAACCCCACTCTTGAAGCAGAATACGCCAGTAGAAACCCGAGACCCGACCAAACCGAGCCAAAGTAATTTATTCAGGCCCGTTTCACAGATCAGAATTTGAGTGTGTGACATATTTTTTCCTGCTGCCTCATTCGACACGGATATTTGCATTACTGTTGGTGGATTGATCAGCTGAATTCGTGCGGTCAATTAGGATCTTTACCATGGTCGCACCCAGACCAAGTGGTCGTGTAAGGAAAACCACGAATGCAAGGCAATCCCGTTCCATGTCATCGGCATCTAAGAGAGGTCGCCATCTACAAAACTCCGCTTTGACGTTTGCCTCCTGTCAGAACATACGCCGTTTTTTCGAAGCTTCTGCTGTCCCCCTTCACGATGATTCATTACCCACGACCGTCGAGCAATTTGCAGAAGAGATTGAAGGTACTAATTCACCAAAGGAAAAGCGATATTTGCACCGAGGACTATATACTAATCTATCTTCGGATGATTCAAACTCAAGTTTTCCGTTGCCATTAAAGCAGGGGTTGCAGGCCCTGAATACGGAGAAGGGATTTGTTCTGCCCTGGGATTTATATTGCCCTACCAGCAATATCACCAAGCTCCCAGATTGGAGGCCGATAAAGAAGAGTATGTCTTGGTTGTTGTCGCACAGTTTCACGTTCTAACTAGGTATTTGGGTTGACGTTGCGTATCCCACAAGATCAAAGGCACTGAGACTAGAATGCAACTGTGTCGAAAATTGCGGTGAAGATTGTCTCAACAGGTAAGGTTGACGTTATGAAATGTCTGAAAAATTATGCTGACCTAGATTACAGCAGTATGAATGTGATAGTACTATTTGCCCATTCGAGGAAAAAGATTGCGGAAATCGCGCGATGCAAAATCTTGAAAAGCAACTTGCAATGGGTCGAGCTTATGCTCGTGGCTTTGAAGTGGTGTGGACAGGAGAAAAAGGATATGGGCTGCGTGCTACGAGATCATATGCTAGAGGAGAGCTGATTATTGAATATACCGGTGATGTTATCAGCCCTGATGAGGTCCAAAGTCGGTTACTCCATGATTATGCGACGACTAAGAATTTCTATTTTCTGAGTCTTGAAAATGGCTACGTCATTGATTCTGGCATGAGGGGTTCGGCGGCGAGGTTCGTCAACCACTCTTGTAATCCCAATTGCTGCATGGAAAAATGGTATATTAAAGACGTACCTCGAATTGGGCTATTTGCTGCTGCACGTATCCCAGCGGGAACGGAATTGACCTATGACTACAACTTCGACTGGTTTCCGGGAGCTACGCAGCAAATGTGTCACTGTGGGTCAGATAATTGCCGAGGAGTAATTGGTCGTCGAAGTGCTGGGGCAGAGTCGCGGTCCCCTACTCCAAAGGGTGGGAACTCCGCTACTCCACCTAAAGGCCGGGCCAGACCTACTGCCAGAGGGCGGGCGCGGGCGCGAGCTCGCATTGAAGTTGTCACTCCTGAACAGAAGGCGGCAGTGTTGCAGCGATCGAAAGCAGTGCCGAGTTCTGCTCAGAATGCTGTGGCGCCTAAGCGGAAAGTAGGACGTCCCAGGAAATCAGATACATCCCCGCCTGATGTTCCCAAGTCCTTTGCCGCTTCTAAACAAATAGTGAATCGCTCCAAAACTGCGCGAGCCTCGGTCCAAACAATTAACTCTACACTAGCTGTGGCCAAGCGGAAAGTGGGAAGACCAAGAAAATCTGAAGCTGTGGATTCAGCACCACGACGGGGACCCGGTCGACCGCGAAAGTCTGCTCCCGCCGTTCCCGTGCCCGCAGTCCCTGTAACCAAAGTGCGGGCAGGGAAGAGTACAGCAGCCAGGGTCGCTGCTAAAGCGAAATCAACTCTCTCGGCACAACCTAAGAGAAGAGGGCGCCCAAGGAAATCAGAGACTGTCGCATCGACTTTGTCACAATCTGACAGTGGCTCCCCTGTTAATGAGCAGCAGCCCGTCGCATCTGCCTCGCAAGAGCCGGTGACTAGAAGAGCGACTACTTCGATGAGTCGTGTTGCGACTACCGCAGGGCGAGGGAGGCAACGGACTCGGCGATCTGCCGTTGATTCAAGCTCTGGAACAGGATCCCACTCAAGCGAGGATGATGTCTCAGTAATATCTCCAGTGACAGCAATTGACCGCCCCATGGCTGCAGTCCTTGATAGCGAACCTAATCAACCGAAAAAACGGGGACCGGGTAGACCTCGAAAGCAAGTGGGTCGGTTGCAAGAGACCAAGAATATGGTGGCTTCCACTGCGGCCAAATCTTCGTTTGACGCTGTCAGCAAGAAGAGGCGGCTCGCGGCTCCTGGTGTTGCTGTAACTGGTGGAGAATTTCGCACCAATGAAAGTGCAATGTCATCGGTGAGAGTGTCGGGTGCTGAGCTAAGTGCCGACGAGCCAATTATTAAGCGGAGTCGAGGACGACCAAAAACAACAGTCGACACCTCGACCGTGCCTGTTTTAAGTCCCGTACTGAAACCTGGAATTTCCATCGGAGCAAAACGACCGCGCGGCAGACCACCCAAGCGCAAGACTCTCTTAGCACGGGCCAAGGCTGCTCAAGAAGTCCAGAGAGCGCAGGCTTCCCAGGAGGGCCCAGTGTCTCCGTCAATCGTCATTCTACCCGAATCTGCAGAGATGGCACCTGTGCACGAGGGCCACCCCCCGGCTTCAGTCTCACTTCCTACTACTACTGTATTGGCAGCTGAGATTCCGCCTCCAACATTCACCACTCCTGCTATGGCAGCAGTTGCTAGCATCTCTTATCCGGCCGCTCTGAATACCAATTGGATTCCGGGTCTGGGCAATCGTGTCACTCCTACTGAGAACAGACTGTACGATCCGGTCAAGGATTGCATGGTCGACCAGCGTCCCAAAAAGATTCCACCAGTCGCCACCGAATGGGTATTATAATATGGTCTAGGCTATTTCGGGATATTATAATTTATTTGCTATATTTATCGATCTCGCATGTATGCAATCTGAACTTCATAGCATCTCACTTCATACCAAGCCGAAGCCTACTGAATGTTCAAGCGCCAGCTCTAACATGTGCCCCAATTGCTCTGGGGTCTCATACTCTGGTAGGAGCAGCCGGTGGAAACACACCGATGCAGAGGGCATCCGAGACGAATCTGAACCGTTGTGTTGAATAGTGATTGTCAATTCTTGTAAACCACCAGAGGGGACGTTCCTGTAGCCAGTGATAAACTCGAGTAACCGGCGTTTGCCAGCTTCATCAAAATCTCGCACAATGGACCAGAAGTATTGGATTGTGCTTGACTCAGAACTGAAGCCGTCAGAATATTGAGCACCGTATTGGATATCATCGATATTGATCTCCGGGGTTTCGCCTTCAAGCATTTTCTGGAGGTCGGATGCGTCAGTGACCTGCAATAACTCTCGAGGCATGATAGACAGAACTCCGCCAACGAGTGCATTCAATTGAGGTCTGCAACCCACGTAGAACCTATAATTTAGGTACTCACTCACAAACTGCGACACATTATCCTCGGTCACCACTCCGTCGTACTTGTCGTATGAAGGTAGACGAACTGTGCGGGATTCAGACTCATCATCCGGTAGGGTAACGTACTCAAACTTGAAATCCAATTCTTCGAGTGGTGTTCCCCCAGCATCCTGGACCAAAAGATCCATAGCCCTGGTCAATGAAGGGGACATTTCCTGGAAATTCAGAGGATCAATCGGGCCGTTAGCATTTCCGGTGAGCAATTCGTAAAGTAACTTCGGGAACCTGACATCCATGATACAACCATTATACAGTGCCAGACCAATGAGCATTCCCACGAACTCGTATGCCTCCGGAGGTCCATTATAATTCGGGTTGAACCACAGCAACTTAGACTCGTCGTCTTCAATAAATAATCCGTAGTCAGAATGCGATAACTCGTTGCCAAGGAGTTGGAAAAATTCAACTTGGACCCCTCCCTGATCGATAGCAACCTCTCCCGGACCAAACCGTATCTTGAGCGGTCGAAAGATCATTGTCTCAATCTTTACAGCTCTGGCCAAACAAGCTGTTGCAGATGACAACAAGTTCTGCCTATCTATATCCATCACGAAGTATTCTACATCCAACAGTGATGGAGTGTACCTGCAAAATGGGTCATCAGGAGATGCCGTAGGCAGGAAATCTATCCTTTCCATGACGTGGAGCAATAGCTGAAGCCGGCTGTTGGCCGCAGACATTGCTCTGAAGCAGCCATGACGAACAATTCGGGGCCATGATTGCGGTGAAAGGGACTTCGGCACAGATAATAGATAAAGGGAGTTGGGAGCCGCGGAGGGAAACCTGCGGAACAATGCATGATAAGGGATTTTGGGGGGCATGAATGCCCCAGTCAACCAGTCGGATTCGGAGTCTACCCATTTGGCAGGAAAGCAGTATCGGAGTCCAACCAGTGCACTCGAATGTGTGGTCATTGGTGGCCAGAAACGCAAATATTTCTCTCTAGACATAAAGTCTAGGTTGAATTTACTGTTAATACCTTCACTCTGCTCGACCGAATGGTCCTGGGGACGATGAAATATCAGAGGCACATAGCAGACCGTCAGGCGTCCGGCATACTCACTGTAGAGTCCATCGAGAAGAAGATCAATTCTTTCCATCGCAGCGGAGTTTCCAACGAGACGAGTCCGATGCCGTGATAGCAATAGCGTGAGTGACCTTGCTATATGGTCAACTCGATCCTTGGCCCACTTCGGGCGCCGAATAAGCTGAGAAAAATCATCAAAAGTTTGCTGGTCTGAAAGGATGACCTTCTCAAATGCATAAAAATTCGCCAGCGTGCGGATTGCGAGGATTCCTGGAGACGGTTTTCTAGTATTTGCTTTCGATCCCAATTGGCGATTAGATTTGTGAGTTTGATGAATTCCTTCTCGAGCAGTGCTGATGAGCTTGGTGGTGAAGTTTGACGAAAACGTGGGCCCTTGGACCGGCCATGAGCCCTTAAACGTGGGCATCTCGAGAAGAATGGACATGAGAGCATTACTAGATTGAGTCGACGAGCCTGACATTGGAGGCAGCATAGCTGGCTGTTCGAATTGGCTCGGTTGGTTCGGTAGCGCCCCTGAGGACTGTGATGGGGAAGACCCCCACCACTTCCGATTATGCGTCTGGTCTCCAGTTCGATCCCGGGCAGTTGCTCCAGCACCACTAAGTGGGAACCTGGAACTAATTTTAGGAGTAATGTCGTCTGGAAGTTCCTTCTCTTTTAGCCGGTCACACAAGTGGTTGTGGCCATGCCTGGCTACAAGCTGGCATGCCAGAGCCCCGGCAGACGCCGGCTTAATTGCCCGCCCAAAGAAATGGTTCTTGAAGTTTTGCTTGCAGTATACTTGACTGCATTTTGGATCACCACATCCTTCTGTTATTTGGAAAGCGTACCTAGCAGTTAACTCCTGGATAGGGAGCGCACTAGCCATGACGTTCCGTCAGGGCCTGCTGCTGGTCTACCAGCCAGCTTCACGACGGCCGCCCTATCATTTCCCAAGTGCAGGGCTGCACTATGTCAAGGCTGCACTGTGTCAAGGGCATTGGGATGACGTAGGAGGGTTCAGATAGCGATAGCACGATAGCGAGGTACTAAGAAGCAGTGAGGGTGAGATGGGGTAGTGCGATCACAATTGGTGAGAGTGGTTTACGGCGCGGTGGCTTTAGAGTTGCGGGTGTATACAAGATGTAAAAATTAGAAATGTGAAATGTGGGGACGGTCATTTGGTAAGACAGCTTTATACAACGGTCGATGGCCGCTATTATTAGACTTCACCTGATACTGGATCCAGGATACTAAAAATACTAGCATTTACCGCGTGCCTTTGCGCACCGTCAACATTTTGAGCAGCGTTGCACCGTTATGGCTACCATGGATTAATCCGTTTCTCCCTTCCATTGTATCGTGTCGCTAATAATAGGAAGCGGATGATGTGCATGAACGTCACGCAGGTCTATGCAAGGAGATTCCCCCGCAGCAACAGAGACAGTGGGGAGATGAGGGTGGTGGCTCTGAAGACGATGAGGGCCCACGATCAAGCCACACCACAAACAGCTTCAACGAATTTGATTGGAATTGTTCCCCGGATTAGCCCTCTAATCCTCTCTAGCGTTTGGTGGGTCGGATAGTCCGGACATGCAAGGCGTATCCCGATCGTCAGTCAAATCCATTCTGGGGATGATGGACACAAATTGGCTACAAAATACTACCTCATAGGCAGGTCCCGGTGGGACCCTAATTGGTTCACGGAGCTCCACTCCCCAAGTTGTTAGTTCCTGACCTGCTTACGTCTCAGCTGCTTTGAGGCTTGGCGCGACTACTTAAAAGGACCCTCGAAGACTGATTTGCACACCGTCATTCATCTGTGAAGTCAAACAATCAATCATGCTCGCTTTACTCTGGCTCTCGTTTGTTCCTTTGGTTGCCGCCATCCAACCATTTGCGTTGAAAGTAGTGTCCACTTTGAACGCAACGCTTAATGAAACTTATGTTAACCCATTCTACCAGTCGATCGGCCTGGATCATGCTTACTTGAGTCCCACTGCTCGAACTTTATACTACTTTGAACCTGGTGCCAATAACACCAATGCGTTGAGGGTGGTCTCTGGAGACAGATCGGCGGTTGAGACAGTGAACGACTATTCTCAGTCTGGTGCCTCTCATATCCGGTATAACTCCGCAGTGACCAGTCCTCAGGAGGGCTACACCATTAACGACGACGGTAATTTATCTCTGGATGGGGTCTCCTACTTCTGGATGGCTTGCAATATCCCGGAATCCAATCCTTCGTATCCCTACCCGGAGTTCATTTACTACACCCCAGCCATCAACCACGACTGGTGTGAAGGTATCTCCATCAAGCCAGTATATTACGCTCATCTTGATTTGGATGTTGGCAGCAATTAAGGCTATAGTATTGCTCCTGCGGTGTATAGGTTGTAAAGTTCAACATATTCAAACTCTGGTGTCCCTCAGCACGGCATGCTTCTGCCGAGATAATTACCCTGTGCCTGTCTCGGACGATGTCTTCATTCCCGATGCTATCGCGACCGCAAGCAAGCCTTAGCATATGTCGGCTAATCGGCTTGGACCCTTATGACCGGGCATCGGGAGCCGGCAATACTCGGAGCGAGGGTGGGGCAGTGAAAGCCAGCAACTGCATTATCGTGATTCGCTAGAGGCAGAGAGAAAGGACAGTGCGAAAGACGGAGAGTTAGGTTATATTAGATCCTCCATTCGCTACCTAATTCCAGTGTATTCTGTTCATCTAATAGTTAATAGCAACGGCCACAAGTTTTGTTGCTATAAGATTTCGTCTCCGAGTTCTCGCTGTCCGATGACCCCACGGGTCGGGCCGGGTTTCGGCTGTTGCAGCAGCCGGTGGCACAGCCGTCTGGGTGACTATATAATATCACAGAGTGAAATTTAGATTGAAAAAAAAAAAAGAGCAAACGAAAAAGTGACCAGTCACTATAGCATATTCTCTATTGCTGCTAGAGATACACTTACAAAGGGCACACAAGAAGCTGTGTGCTAACGAATCAGAGCTAATAGAGTAAAGACTCTGAGGTTTTCGACTTACTAGACTTAGTCACGACAGGCCCCACCACTGCCCTCATCGCTCCTACGCAAAAGAGTCCTCAAAAATGAAGATTTTTTCTACTCAACACGCGTTCAATTACTCCTGGGAGCAGGTTTCGGCTGCAAACTGGAAAAAGTACCCTAATGAAATGTCGACTCACGTCGTAGCTGTTGACGTTCTGCGCCGACAGGTCGACCCTGCTTCTGGCGTATTGACCACGGAGAGGCTTATCACTTGCAAACAGGCTATTCCTCGATGGATCCTCACCTTGGTAGGTGGTTCTGATGTCTCATACGTCCGAGAGGTGTCCACCGTAGACCCCAAGACCAAGGTCCTCACTATGCGATCGATTAACCTGACGATGAACCATTTGCTCTCCGTGTACGAGACCGTCACGTACTCTCCCGACCCTTCAAGTCCGCACGACAAGACGGTGTTCAACCAGGAGGCTCAGATTACTGCATATGCCTCATTTCGAAAGTTGTGCAATAAGATTGAGGATTGGTCCCTCGAGCGATTCGGACAGAATGCGAAGCTCGGACGTCAAGGGTTTGAGACTGTCTTAGAAAAAGTCACCCAGAAGGTGGCAGATGGTGTTTTCCGCGATGGCGCGGTCGCCTAAAATTTTGATTTCACTCCGCATTTCTACTAACGTTATTTATCTCATTTTTGCATATCAAAAAGGTCAAGGGTGCCATAGAGAACCTGGGATTGCATTTGATTGGTTTGTGTGTATATATGTATCAACTCCAGTCAGATATTTGTTGTTTTGCTGAATAAGTCGCCAGTTTTCCCCATGTTTCAATAGTCTCGTAAGTCAGTATTCGGTGCTACTAAAGTGGCAGTCGGTTCGCGCTCGACCGATCACACGAGCATTTTCAGCCTATCGGGCGCTAGCCGTTTCCTTTTTTTTTTTTTTTTTTTTTTTTTTTTGGGTGGATAATAGCTAACTCGCAGATTTCTGTAATGCCCCTACTGGATCATGGGCGGATGAGGAGATGCCATTGCCTCCTGCCTCAACTTTCAAAGACCCCACCGCTGGGTCGTGGACCGCCAACAAGCGGGACTTCGGTGGTGACCGAGGTTTTGATGGTGGCTTCGACCGTGACTTCCCCAGCCGAGAGCCTCGAATCCCAGTGCCCATCCCAGATGAACCCCCTTTCACTGCCCGTGTCGGTAACCTCGACTACACTGCTACTGAGGACCAGGTAGCCGACTTGCTCAAGGACTTCGAATACGTGTCAATCCGTCTCCCTCGAGACCAGACTGGCCGCCCTCGAGGCGTGGCGTTTGTCGAATTCAAGACTAGAGAGGCTTTGGAGCAGGCGCTTGACCTCACCGACCAAGACTTTTTGGGCCGACGGTTGCGGGTGATGGTCGCCGAGCCTCCATCTGGAGGAAACCCTGACGATGTTAAATTCGATGCTGACTGGCGGTCGGCTCGTCGGGGCCCCTTGCCTCCTCTCGAGCCCCAGGATGACCGAAACTACGACAACTGGGAGCGACGTGGCCCTCCTGCTGGTGGTCCTGGCGGCCCTCGACGGGGACCCGGTGGCCCTCCTCGTCAGGAGATTGATGATGACCGTGATTATGACAATTGGGAACGCAAGGGACCCTTGCCCAACACCCGCCGAGGTCCTCCCCGAGAGGGAGGCCGATTTGGCGGCCGACGCGATGATGCTGCCGGACCTGGCGACAATGCCTCCACTTGGCGACGAGAGGGCGGCGACCGGCCTCGTCAGGCGTCCTCTGGAGAGCGCCCCAAGATTGTGTTGACCCCCCGTACCACTCCGCGCGACGATGCCGACACTGCCGCCCCCGTGAGATCGTCAAACATCTTTGGATCGGCCAAGCCAATTGACACTACTAAGAAGCTTTTGGAGGTCGAAGAGAAGCAGCAAAAGGCCGATGCCGAGCGAGCAGAGGCAGCAAAGAAGCGACGAGAGCGATTCCGACAAAAGGAGGATGACCGCAAGACCAAAGAATCAGAGCAGGAAGAGCAATTGAGAAAGCGATTCGATGTGCTGAATACTGATGACGGTGATGATGAGTCAAAGGACCAAGATGCTGCTGTCCAGCCTGACGCTGAGCGTTTGGAGGCCAAGAATGCTGATGAAGCTACTGAGGCCGAGCGACTTCAAACTGCCGAGGTGTCTAAGGAGGAATTGGAGACTGACGACTGGAATGTTGTTGGAAAGAAATAAAAGCTTGTGGAAGTGTGGGATGCTACTGATGACCAAATGGGATCTTAACCACTGTCATGTTTGCTATTGATGTATTTTAACTGAAAATGAGCCACCAGTGTTAGAGGCCTCCAACTGTTTTAGACAATTTGGCAATTTACCGGCGAATCCGAATTATATTAAGCATTCTAGTATTCCTCGACTGTCACTCCATTCGACCCGTCGTACCTAAAACGGATAATCTCTGATTCTTCTCCAGCCGTGCGTAATGAGCCAATCACGTCGCGTCCAATCGTGAACAAAAGTGAAAAAATCACGAAATCCCAGTTGTCTAGCGGCCTACCTCTACCCAACCGCACGAACGAAGAAAGGCATAATGTTCATTAGGGCTCAAACCCGGTCGAGGCTTACGACGTCACTGTTTTCAGCGACCTTCCTCATCTCAATTTTCACGGTGGGGTCTACTAACATTCTTCCGTGCCCGGCAAACCAGGGCCCCTTCGACGCCGAAGCCAAATCAAAAGAGGACAACCGCAAAAACAAGACCGTCATCATCAGCCAGCGATAATACTCGTAACGACTGCGCACTGTCATTGGCCAATTGGGATTATAAATGGTCTTGATTAGCCGGCAATTCTATATGTGCTCTTGATGCGCCTACCATGTCTCCACCGGTTCATTCTGACCGTAATCGACGTCATTTGGGCGAAAATACGCCCACCCATAATCCCAACAGGCGTAGAGGTCGCGCGCTTTTACCGAGAATCCAGCTAGCTTTGCATAGCTGAGTGTTTATCGTTGAGGCTATGGGGCATTGCACAGTTGGAAGCTCCTCCCCGATTGGCGGGTCAGAAACGCCCAAACTGCAACGAGCACGCCTTCGGACTCCGCATTATCACCGAACGACAACACTAATTGCATTGATCACATGTACATACTGACACGACTACACGAGACGGAAGATTACCTTGGGACCAGCTGTCTGGCTCTCAACGGTACCAGAAGGAAAACTGTCCTGATGGTGCGCCTCACCTGTGGGGAAAATCTAACTTATCGCCAAAAGTTAAAAAGCATTAGCATATACAAAATCTTAACTATCCATTCTGAGCTTGGGTCATAACCCACCTCCACCTCGCTATTGATGTACCTTAATTTGACTCCTCCACCACTAGAAAGCCGGTCATTACCTGTTATCGGTGAAAATCCCCGCCTTCGCAGTCCGATCTCAACTCTATGCGGCCATTGTGCGAAGTGATAAGCCATCTTGCGTGATCCAGGCATGACGAAGTGCCAACAATAATGTCGCCAGCAAGAGGATTGAGAGTAGAAGCAGCTAAGCCTTAGTGGAGAGATCGCGAGTATATAAACGTAGACTGTAGTCGCTAGAGGAGCGTTCAATCCAGATTATCTCAGTTACATCTGACTAACAATTACAATGGCTCCTACTGCTACCTCCGGCTCAATTGACGAGCACAAGTTTGCCGTTCTTGACAAGTCCAAGTTCAAGATTGACCCCTCTAAGCAGCGCACTGGGCCATCTCCTGATGCGGAGAAGGTCCCCACTGATGTCAAGTTCACTCCCCTCAAGCCCTCGGGAGCTCTTGATGCCAAGTACAAGTCTAAGGACTTGACTCCTGTCATTGGACGGGAGTACACTAACGGTCAGCTATCCGAGATTCTGGAAAGCGACGAATTGGTCCGAGATCTTGCCATCTCAATTTCTCGACGAGGAGTGGTCTTCTTCCGTGACCAGGACTTAACTCCTGCTCAGCAGAAGAAGCTCGCTGACAAGCTTGGCCGGGTGACCGGCAAGCCCGAGTCGTCTGGTCTCCACATCCACCCCACTGCTCCGGCCGGAGGAATCCTCGACAGTGACGGGCACATTGACCCTGAGATCTCGTTCATCTCCACCAAGGTCGCTCGTGGACTCTACACCAAGGACGGCAAGGAGAAGCTGTCGTTCCAGCGATCCAACAAGCAAGTGCGATCAATTGACCTTCACGGATGGCACTCAGATATCACTTTCGAGCCCATTCCTTCCGACTACACCATTCTCAAGATCATTGAGACCCCTGAGACTGGAGGAGACACCTTGTGGCACAGCGGATACGCTACCTACGATGACTTGTCCCAGCCAATCAAGACTTTGCTTGAGGGCCTGACTGGTACCTACTCCCAGCCCAACTTCAAACTTGCGCTTGAGGCCAAGGAGCTGTCTTTCTACTCTGCTCCTCGAGGATCTCCTCAGAATGTTGGTGATGAGCTGACCGCAACTCACCCCATCATTCGAACCAACCCTGTGACTGGATGGAACTCCGTGTTTGCGGTGGGCGAGCACTTCACTTCGATTGACGGTCTCAATGCCGACGAAAGTGACATTCTCACTTCGTACATTGGCCAGCTGGTGCTCCGAAACCACGAGAACCGAGTCCGATTCAAGTGGAACAAGAACGACATTGCTCTGTGGGATAACCGATCGGTGTACCACAATGCTACCCGAGACGTCTACAAGTATGGAGAGGTCGAGCGAACTGGAGTTCGAGCAGTTGGAATTGGTGAGCGACCATTCTTCTCCAAGGAGGGCAAGTCTCAGCAAGAGGAACTGCGAGCTCAGGCAGAAAAGACTGCCGAGGCTGCTTAGACTGGTAATGACCTGAGTACCACTGCCACCCAAAAGCCCGGTAGGGCTGTGCTTCTTGCGAGAAACTGACTATATACAATACACTACGACCCAGAAATAGATACAATTGAAGATTGCCACTAACACTCTCAATACCAACTCACAAATGCGACCCAATTGCTCTACCGTTATCAACGAAGCTCAACTTCCCCACAGCTCCACGCCAGCCTTCTACGCTCTTCCCCGCTATCTTATCTAATCGAATCTTCGGCTTGGTTGGGACCGACAGCCGTGCAGCATCTGGCGACGGACATTTTTTTGGGCGGCGGCAGCCAGTCGTGAAATAATCACAGCATTTTAACACTTGAGACGACGAGGTCGATAGAGTGGTTTGGAATATTTGACGGGACGCCGAGAAAGTGGCTTGACTATAGGCGCAAGTGGTTACTTTTTTTCAGTGGTCTTATTTCAGCCCGATACTCTGTTTGTATACGCACGTGCTTTGTCAAAAGTTTTGCATTTGGTATTGACTAATTTGATCAGGTCCACTACGTTGTCGCTAGTCCACCACTTTGAAGAGCTCTACAAAGACCGGATCTACGAGACAACGGCGACGACCATACCACAGGCTACAGAGCCATTGACGGTGAAGACGACGACGTCCCATTGCTTCGCATCTCTTTAAGTCGCGGTGCTAACAAAGTTACTCCTCGGTGAGTCGTTTTCTTGCGGTCTTTTTTTGTTGTTTCTCTTTGGCAGGCTCGTTGTATCTTAGATAGCGGACTCCAAGTACGGAGTTATTTATTCATTGCTGTTGTACTATGGGGAATAACAGCTCAAAGTCAAAGTCCTCGGATGGATTCCAGAAATATCCTTCCTTCTCCCGAACTGATACTCAAGGATCTACCCGGTCCTTGCGGTCGATGCGGTCGAGGCTGAGCACGGTGTCCAACAACTCAGAGGCCGGATCGTACAAATCGGCCCTTGACAAGTTCGATGGCAACCAGGCGGCCGCGGCCGCTGCAGCTTCTACCAACGGCAATTCAGGGCCCCAGCCTGGAACGAGCCCTGGTGAAGATGGTGGATACCCCTTCCCAGCCACGGACAACTCCGCGTTGCCCAAATCGATGCAGTATATCGAACCAAAGGAGCCTATTCTGATTCGTCGAGATGAGCACGGAAAGATAACTTCTCCTATCCAAACTCCGACTACAAACTCGTTCAGCGTTAAGGACGTGGCAACTCCATCAGCAACGGAGGGAGGATCGCCGGATAACGGTGTGACTATCCCTGGCAGTGGGGGCAATAGTGTCGGTGGGCGATCCAGTTCGTATTCCAGTCGAGGCGGATTTTTGACTCCGTCAACCCCGTCCACTCCGTCTGCGGGAGTGTACTCAGCGTCACCATCGAATCGTAATTCGTTTTTCATCAGTCCTGGTGCAAGCGGAGGTACGTCCATTAACATTGACGAGATTATTCAACGACTTCTCGATGCCGGGTACAGTGGCAAGACTTCCCGAAGCATTTGTCTCAAGAATAGTGAAATCGCCGCAATCTGTCAGACTGCCCGGGAGATCTTTTTGTCGCAGCCCTCGCTGCTCGAATTGTCGCCGCCAGTCAAGATTGTCGGCGATGTGCATGGTCAATACGGAGACCTGCTGCGAATGTTTGACATTTGCGGGTTTCCTCCGTCATCAAATTACCTGTTTTTAGGGGACTATGTGGACCGAGGTAAGCAGAGTTTGGAGACAATTCTGTTGTTGCTATGCTACAAAATTAAATACCCCGAGAACTTCTTTTTGCTCCGGGGCAACCATGAGTGCGCCAACGTCACCCGAGTATATGGGTTTTACGACGAGTGTAAGCGACGGTGCAACATCAAGACGTGGAAGGTATTCATTGATACCTTCAATACTTTGCCGATTACCGCCGTGGTGGCGCACAAGATTTTCTGTGTGCATGGTGGCCTTTCACCGTCGCTCAATTCTTTGGACGACATTCGAGACATTGACCGTCCAACAGACGTGCCTGATTACGGTCTGTTAAATGACCTGTTGTGGTCAGATCCGGCCGATACCGTCAACGAATGGGAAGACAATGAACGAGGAGTCTCATATTGTTTCTCCAAAGTGGCCATCAATCGGTTCTTGGCCAAGTTTGCATTTGACCTGGTGTGCCGAGCACACATGGTAGTTGAAGATGGATACGAATTCTTCAATGACCGGTCATTAGTGACGGTGTTCAGCGCGCCGAATTACTGTGGTGAATTTGATAATTGGGGGGCGGTCATGTCGGTGAGCGAGGAACTATTGTGCAGTTTTGAATTGCTCAAGCCTCTGGACAGTTACGCGCTCAAACAAGAAATGAAAAAGGTCAAGCATGAGCGGAGAAATGTACTAATGAACAGTGCGACCAACAGTCCGTTGCAGACTCCTCGAGATGGGCCCGTGGTGGCATAGCAGTGACCACTGTGACGGGACTGCGGCATCACTGTGGCCTTAGTGGGGCACAGCTGGGGTAAAGCTGGGGCAAAGCTACTGGTCCAGAACCCTTAGCATAGTCAATCCTAGCCCTTAGCGAAAAAGGTCTCAAACATGTATGTAGCGATAGAGAATGCTACTAGTAATAGTCATTAGCTAGTCTAGCACTCATAATAATTATCCCACTTAAGCACATTACCAGAGCAATCCTCAGCATCTCCAGGCTGACGAGGCAGAGTCTGATAATCTAAGTTTCTAGCCTTTACAATAGCGTAGTAACACGGCCGGCCGCTCTGGCCATAGATCACAACACCTGCCTGGCGGGTACGCTGATCGTGCGCGATTTTGTAGACTCCCATAAATACGCCCCTAGGGACGGGAATAGAGGACCTCACAAACTTTTGATAGTGGCAAATCCCATACCCCGTCTGAATGTTCAAAAGCGTAGTAAGCAGCTTCGGTTTGAGGCACCACCTTTGCAGCTGAGTCTGTCATTGTGTGCAGCGAATCTAACGGCACCGTCAGCACCTCGATATTGTAACAAGCTAGCGCAACATAGGTATACCCCAGCAACACCAGAATAAACGAGGGCAGAGCCAGAGCCCACCACCGCGAAGGAAAGTAGTATACATGGACGGCAAACAGCCAATCTCTAGGCAGTAGCGCCCATGCCAGGTATAACCCTAGTGCCAGGGCCGATCCGATATATACTGCGAATCCATAGTACTCAGTTCGGTGAGGGGCATGAGTACTACGTCTGGCGTGCGCGCTTGAGGTCTTTGGCGGTGTGGAGATATTAGGAAAGCTTTCTGGTTTGGACTCAGACCGCAATCGCGACTGCGGCTTTGCTGACTCCATTCATTGAACAGTCTCGATAGCGCCCACAAGCAGCAGGCCACGCGTCAGCTTAGAGTTTGCGCAGTGAGCCTGAGAGGCCAGGCTACAGAGACAGGCTCGAGATTGGGACTGATTTGCACAGCCGCTCGAGTCCCCTGCGGCTTTCAGGGACGAGCATCGCAGTGTCAGCATTGAGAGCACTGTGCGTCATTGAGGGGCTCGTGGCTCTTTGCTCGCTCACCCATGATGGGTGGCTTAGCTGCCTGGCTTAGCTGCCTGGCCGTGGCCCGTGACTGTGTTCTATGACCGCGTGCCATGACTCTGTCCCATGAGTGTCTGATGGGACTGGAGCACAGGGGTCAGCGGTACTGGCGTGGTAGTGACGCGGTACTGGTTGTGACACGGTTGTGGTGCCGTCCCAGCATGGACGGTATGGTGTGGTGGTACTCGGTCGGGAGTTGGCGCCGGACTGGGTGGCGTACGGCCCCGACACTGGCCGGCATTGTCGGTGCAGTGCTGCTGGGGGTACATGTGGCTCTGTGGCCCAGACTTGTATGCTGTCTCAGCCTCGGGGGGCTAAATATTGAAAAATTCAAAGCCCCTGGTTGGCTGCTGGGCAGAATCGGACCGGTCCGAGATTATCCAAACGAACTGCTGGATACGGGAGGCCGCCTTCTAAGTGGATGAAATATTCAATCAAGTGGCAGGCCATGACGTCTGGCGCGCAGCACGCGGTCTCGTTGGGTGAGGGTCGGACTCGGAGTTTGGCGGAGCGCGGAGCGCGAGAATGGTGCGTACCAATGCGCGCGCACTATGAGGGTATCTCCGATAGGGCTCCAACGGTACCAGAGAGACACCTCGCCGGCATACCGGAATGGAAGGTTGAACCCAAATGAAAATCTGGAACAGTTAGCCTTATTGGGCAGGGACTGGTCTAAACTGGGCGGCCGGAGCGCGGTACCTTCGATAACCGGTGCAGAGAACGTCTCGAGGTGTCAGAGTTCGAGGCGCCAGGCGCCCCCAGGCCACAGGCGCATTGGTGCAAGTACTATTGGTTGTGAGGTGCTACAATGCTACGCTGCGAATCGACGGCGACCTGAGCGGCGACCTGAGCGGCCCTATCTCCCATGCCCCCATGCTATCGCTATCTTGCCCCCTCCCCTCCCCCTGGGTGCTGGCCTCTTATCCTTAGCCCCTTGTCCCCCTAGCAACGCCTGTCTCTGCACCCTCTCCCCCCTCTCTCCCCAGTCTCGAGCCCTCCGCTTACTCCTTGGGCGCGCCTATCCCCTCTCTGCCCCCCCTCTCACCAGACGTGATTGTCACTGTGACCCTCCCCCATAGTCATGATTCTCAAAACACCCCGCCATGCACAGTCGGACAACGCAAATAATATGGCTAAGAAGGTGCATTCCACCCGCGGCTCGATCGATTGTGCCCAACAGAGGTGCCCAATTATTTGACGTTGCCCGCGTACGCCACTACAGT